>CM042833.1:32828895-33029990 GCA_009982885.2 Hyles vespertilio | reverse complement strand
CTTAGGAGGCGTCTCGATGAGGACACTGCGTTCGGCGTCCCGTAACGCGGCGCAGTCTCGGCACTGGTACTTGTTGTCTCCTGAGAGGCTCTCCTTGGAGCAATAGTATTCGAGTAGGCTCTGTACTGTGTGCTGTGAGTTGTCGGGCTTGTCTGGGAAGGTAGTTGGAGGTCGCGGAATACATCACGCGAGTGAGACGAAGAGTGACACACGGTGCATTCCACGCGCGTCACCAGCACGCCGCCGAACATTATATCGATGATGGAATCCCGCCGCAGGAACGACGAGTCCAACGAATGCCGCACGCGCTTCTTAGGCGGCGCTGACGAGTCCGATTTCGGCAACGCACGCTTATTGGTACTCGGCCCTGGACCTGTATTAAGCATATGATTTTTTAATATAAAATCGACGCCCCTACGTAAACTATCGAAACTGAAAGGTGTGATTTTGTGTTTCTTGCATCAATTGCAAGCAGATTAAAGATTTATAATTCTTTACAATAAAATATTATTTACAATTTTTTTCTACTGTTTTTCAATCAAATAAATTGAAAGTGCATAATATGAACATAATAAAATATTTAATTTGCCACATACAATGTTATTGATGTAAAGAAGCGAATAAACAGTTACGTAGGGGGCGTACAAATATCTTAATAATTTATTCTCGGTGTAAGCTTAATCCTAGTATAATTCTACGAACCATTTTCAGAATTCTGTCGTGACGACGAAGCGGCCCTGGTGACTGGCGGGGTGTAGTCATCGCTGGAAAACAAAAAATCACGTGTATTTCCATCGTGGTCAAAAATGCACCTACCGGGTATATCAAGACTGCTACCGAAAACGAAGCCGGGTGATAGTTTAAGCGACTTAAGACACAATGCAACAAAAAAAGTTGTAAAAAAAAAGCGACAATTTTTTTTGTTATTTTTTTCCTAAGTCCATATTTGGGTGGTAAATACATTTTTTCCTAAAATAATAGTGTATATCCTTTTATTTATAAACACTCTAAGGTATAAAAGAGTTTAAATTATTATTTTAGCAAAAACTATGAATTTACCACCCAAAATTGAAGATATTTAAAAAATCATAAAAATAATTGTCGCGTTTCTATGCGAAATTTTTAATTGCATTGTGTTTGTAGCCACTAAAACTTCCACCCGGCTTCGTTTTCGGTAGCAGTCTTGAGATACCCGGTATATCATCATTAATTAAATAGAGTACTCACTTGGTGGAAGAGCTTTGTCCACTAGAATGCACGACCCGCGTGAGACGCGACGTGGCGGCGGTGAGTACGGCCGGCCGCGAATAATCGAAGTTCGCGTCTGAACAGTGCTCGTACGATTGTAGCAGCACGAATAAATATCTGCAACAGTATACATTTTTGAAATAAAAATATTATTTACGGATTTTATCTCGGATTTGGTTTAATTTTACATTAATATATCATTTAATTATATATAATTTCAATGTGTAACATTCGCGTAAATCTAGGAAACTAGGAAACTAACTAGGTTATTGTCATATATCGTTTGGAGAGTAAGATAGCCAATGACATAGTTTGTCCCTCGTATTCTTCTTACTTTTCCTTCCCATTTTATAAATAAATACTATAATCAATAAATACATCCAATCACATACATAGTCTTGACACTAAGATCGGGTCTAGTGACGGATGTCAGAAACACGAGAAACTTTTTGGTCTACAAACACCAGGCCCGACACAAATAACCTATGGATCTCACAAAACATTTGTTTCGGTGCGGGAATCGAACCTGCGGCGGCCCTCGTTTCACAGCCGGCAGGAGTTATAGTGATAGCTTTGTAGGCGGGACAGGGTTCAAAGTGTTGTATGCTCATGATTCACATATTTTCTGGTGAGCCACTTGCTTGATTGCCGGGCCTTTGCAAATAATAAACACATTGACTCATGCAATTTCAGGTGCACCCTACGTAAAAGGAAATACCCATTCCTGGGCTAAGCGGACGGGAATGAACAGAAAATTGAAATAATCAAATAATTTTCTAATTAAAAAGAGACACAATGGCAGCATTTTAATATGTTTTCTGATAGCAGTTGCTGCTCTTATTCTGAAATAAACATAGGTTTGTTTGCATTATGATTACAAACAATCCTATTGTAACTTTTCGTTTAAAAAACACATCTAAAGAACTAGTATTGGTACCAACCTAATAGACTTATTTCTGTTAAAGTATTAGGCATTTATTTTTTTTAAATAATAATTATGAATGTTACAATAAAAAAAGGTTTTATAAATATGACGATGTTTTGCATGTTATTTAAGCATCCTGGCAAGAGTATTTACGTTTTAAATTGAAAATATTTAAATTCACAAAAGAAAATAATATTTGTCGTAAAAATTGCTTTACTTTGCTATACTCGTAGCGCAAATAGTTAAAACGGAAAAAATATTTTTGCTGATTACTAAAATTTTACATTTTGGATATGTTCTGAAAATTACACAATTAACCTCTGTCCCCACTTCAGGCCACTTGCTGGCATCACTGATGAAGCGATAAGTAAAAGTGTTGCCTAACTTGAAGAAGGTTGTTCGCAAACTTATGTCTATTAGCGGTTAAATGTATCATTAATCTGTTGAGAGAACTTGGCACTGGTATCTAGAGACCGGTTGGAAGAAGAAGAAAACCAGGTTTTCTAAAGACCAGGTTTGGGTAGACGAACCTACGAGATGACCGCTTCTTGGTTATTCAGGCGTTGTGGAATTGTATCGTTGTGGCCGAAAGGTCTAGTGTGTGTGGAGTAGTGGACTAGTAGTGGAGGCCACGTACAGGCAAGGGAAATGTCGCCCGCCTACAAGGTGGACGGACGACCTGACTAAGGTTGCAGGAAGTCGCTGGATGCAGGCCGACGACAACAGGCCAATGTGGAGATCCTTGGGGAAGCCTATGTTCAGCAGTGGACTTCCTGAGGCTGATATGATGATGATGTGGAATGGTATGGCGTCAAGGGTGCAACTAAAGAAGATCCTTGAAAATGTAAGAGAAGTACAAGTTAGCTTATAAAAGGTCTGGAGAAGACTTTTGGGTCTCAATATATCCAGTTATGCGCCCGGCCCCGGGCCCAAAATTACTCCGTGAGTAGAGTGTTGCTTGACGTCAGCTTAAGGAAAACTGTGCTTCATGGACTCAGAGTATTGTTTTCTGATGAAGCTTGAATCGCTTTTTGCGGAGAGGCCCGACGCGACGCCCGAGGAGTGGACTGTGGCGACCAGGGGAACGCTATGTGAAAGTGCGTTTCGAAGAAATAACCTTCCTATCGCGGAGGCACAGTCATGCTTTGGGTAACAATTAATTCGACGGAGCGTAAGTTATTTTCCTTATAAAATAATATTAAATACACGATGGTACAACAGATGTATAAATTCACACCCACCCTAAAAACTCGGAGCTGTCATGTTGATTGTTGACGGTGAAGAAAGGAGGCCGGACCACCGTGAAGAATTCGTCGGGGTTCAACTTGGTGCCGTTTGAGAACATCATCTTGGCAAACAGCACGCCCATCTTGGACCAGTAGGGGACCGCCGTCATACGCAGCATCACGTACGTGCTGAATCTGCGGGAGATAAATATATAGATACACCCAACAGTCACACACATGGCCCTGACCACACACTAAGATTGAATTGTGTGTCGTCGATCTACGAGAGACTTTTCGGTGTCCTCAACCAGACCCGAAACAAATACCCGTGGTTCACACAATATATAGAAAGAAAAAAATGAAAATTGATTTATTTGTTTCGGTGCGGGAATCAAACCCACGGTCTCTTTCACAGCCGGCATATAACCAACTGCGCCACGGAGGCTGTCATACAGTATATTAGGGAGCTGGTAGTGACAAAACCGTTAAGTGATAATATGTGTTATTGGAACCTTTGTTTTAGCTTTTCAGGTGGAATTTATAATAATTGCAGTCGGTTGTTGTTATATGCTAATATTCAGTCTTAGAGTATAGAAGTATTGTGTAGTGGGTGCCACTGCCATATCTCTCAGATCAGAAACAGTGCAGTCAAAGCGGGTTTCGAATCCCCAACATTTCGTCTCATAGCTAGTTTTAAATAAGCTTTGCCACCAAAGTTAAATATAGAAATCATGATTTATTTATTTCATTTATTTCAAACGTTAACTGCAATTTCTATATACAATAAAAACATACAACCATTTTCTATCTCTTAACGGCTTTGTACAACACAATGATTTACTACGGGTACTTTTCACACAAAGGTTGAACATGAATTTTCTAATGAAATCAGTGATAAGCAAAAGAATAGACAAAGCGAATATTACTTTACTAATACATAAATGCTGTGCAACAAAATCGCAAAGTTTACAATCGCTCGCGGACAAGCATTACAAATTGAAAGCAGATTATTTGTATGTATTTTGTATCAATTTCAATATTCGCAACAAGAGCAATAATTTCGCTGTATTTGCAATCAAACTCATTTCTTCTTATTTATATACCAAATATTATGAATCAATGGAAAGTTATTTTACGTTCCTACCACCACTTTTCTACCGATAGTCAAAATACGCGAATTGAATAAATATATTTTTTTAAACCAGTTTGAAATTTTGGTTTGATATTTCGTACGAATGCGAAAATCTGGGGCCCTACTATATTCATCCGAAACTAAGTTCGAAACTTCGGATGATCGAAGTTTATATACGATACAAATGTACCTACATATACTTATGTTCATTATTGACTTATGGTCGTAACCATAGACTTATAATTACGATGTACGTTATACAAATACGAACTTTTACAAATTAGATACATTCGTATCGTATAAAAAACTTCGATCGTCCGAAGTCGAAGTTCGATTTTCGTTTCGGATGAATATAGTAGGGCCCTTGGGACGAAATACATTTAATTTAACGAATCAATTAGTCAGTACAGTGAAGATTTATTTGTAAACTCCAATGTATTGACTGATTTGACAATTCGGTCAAGGCAAAATGTTAATATTCGAAAACGATTCGGCACATTTTGTGATTCTGCCAGTGTTGAAATATTTCAATTTTACATATTTTCATTTTCACACTGGTGAGACACAACATTAAGTCCCAGCATGCGAGCCGTATCGACTAACACAAAAGGTTCCCGCATACGGTCTGTATAGCACGCGTAAACAAATCCTCCCGCATTCCACACACGGGGTCTTATCGACCAATGTAAAACTGTCACAAATATCACAATAGACACAAAGCGCACGACAAACAACATATTTCTAAAGCTATTCGCTTAAAAGAATTTCAACCTGTTTTACAGAAGCAAAAAGGACGTTATTCGCGCTGGCGGCATTGCATAACTTTATGCAACCGTTCCACATACATTATTGAATAACTTTGTACACAAACAATGTTTTGCATTCAGAACAATCTCGACAGTTAGCATAAGTTACAATTCGCACAGCAGTTTCATAATTCAATCGACAAAAGTTCTATAAATGGACAAACAAAACAAAAGTTAACGCAACTCAAATTTGCAAAGCTGGTACGCAACAGATGAATTGCACGATTAATTACATGTTTATTTGGGATAAATTAAGAAATGGGTTAGCTAATTTAAAGCATATAACTACATTGTAATGATATACTCACTGCCTGGTGACGAGTAGGGCCTGCATGACGCTGTTCATATAGCAGGTGTGCCGAGGTTGAGCAGGCCCACCTTCCTGCTGGTAACCTTCGCGGGCAGGGCGGCGAAGGTGACCCCTCGAGCCCGCCACAGTTGCTGCTGCTGCCTCAACTTGGAACCCCGGGACGCCATGTGACATTCCAGGCACGCCACCTGTTAAATATTTAAAATAAATTATTTATTAGTATACCGAATGGGTACATACGTAGTCCCGACCCCACAATAAGATCGAAGTTTCATTAATTTGTTTCGGTGTCGGGATTGAACCGCGACACTCTTCAAACAACTGAAAATAATAAAACCAATTTGCACCCGTATCCCCAAAAGATGCATACTTGTGTTTGGGTGTTATTTATCTTGCTTGTATATATTTACATATATACCATCTGCCCGATATCCATAACACAAGCTTTAACTGGTTTACTTTGGTCACATGGCAGATCAGATGGCCGTGTGTAATGTCCCCCGCATTTATTATTATATTTAACTTATGCTTTTGAAATTTCTATTAGTTTAAAAATTTTATACCACCACAGTACCACGAGGTACTGCTTAGCTTTTACAAGTTTGGTAATATTAGGTTTTTTTCAGTTAAGGCGATAACCAGCTCATTGTTACCCCCGCAAAATACAGGTTTTACCCCCGCGGGGGTAATTTCCCCCAGGTTAGGAACCATGGCCCTAGAGGGAAGGAAGGGTAAAATCAGTCACCCTTAGATCATAGGGTAACGGACCTAAAAAGGTTAGGAACCACGGGCTATGGCCATGTCAGATCTGTAAAATGATTGCCTAACTTGTCTTTTCGACGATTCGTTCATTAGTTGACCACACCATGACCCAGGAAATTTTATTCCACTATTGACCATATATCCGTCAATATCAAAGAAAATCTCCTTAAAAGTTTTAAAATCTAATAAATTTGTCCCACAAGTAACTATATTTCTGTCAATAACAAAGAAAACCTGCTTAAAAACTTTTAAAATGTAATGGAATAGTTGTTACATATTAACTACAGGCAATACTAACCAAATCCATGTGTTTCTGTTTGAAAACCTCGATAGCCTCTCCTTTAAGCCGGTCTTTTCTGTAGTCAACCATGGCAGTGAGCGTGTCCCAACATTCTGCAAGATCTGCCTGCTGGTCTGGTGCGTGTCGGATGCCAAGTTGGTGAGCACTCCTCGCGCAAGCGGCGATACCTGTAAAAAATACATTGTGATAAAATTTATTCAATTAATCAACGGATGCAAAGAACAATGTCGTATCTGTAATTTGAGGAGATTATTGACCAAAATATTTTACATAATAGTCCTGACAATTAATAAGTTATGTCGTATAGTGAAAGAATAAAAACCAATAAATACAGCATATTCTAGTTTTTGAATGCGAACACCAGATGAATTTGAAACTGAATTTCATCTGCTTGCACCATAAAACTTTGTTCATAACATACAAAACAAATTCTTACTCTTTCAAGAGCCTCGTTCGATTCTCGCAGGGCAGCTAACACGTGGGCCACAACTTTCGCCACAGACGGCCGAACAGTAACTGGATCATTTAGTGCAGCAAAAAGTCTTTCCAAATGCTCTATCGTCACTTCAATCAGAATGTCAAATCGCTCGTTTTCCTGCAAACCACAAAAAAAATTATTTAAATAAATATTATAATAAAAGCTATAAAGCAGATCACATTATAATTCATTTATTGTGATTAAGAAACAACAATTTACGTAAATCCATATTGTTTGTTGCAATTTGCTACTGTTGCAGTTTATGAAAATTCGCATAAATTCATATTCTAAGCAGACTTGGCCTTACAAAATATACTTTATACAATTACCTCCAAAGCCTTGATGTATGCGACGACCCAATCACCGAGTATAGGAGTGCCTCGCCATGAATGCAACCAGTTATACACGCAGGTCAAAGCGACCTTCAGATCAGCGCCCTTCTTGCCATTGTCTCCTTGCTGCACCAGCCGCGCGCGATTGAAAGCATACCCTCATTGTCTAAGCTGTGTAGCACAATTAGCACTATCGACGTAGCTGGACCGGCTTTGGATGCTGTATAAATTTAATACATAGTATTTTAAAAACTATTACTATATCAGCTCATGTACGGCCACTGCAGGGCTCGGACCTCCTCTTCAATCGAGAGTACGAGTGAGACGAGTAAGGGCATATAATAGTCCACCACGCTGACCTTTTACCTAAACATTGCATATTTAGTCTTCCTTAAAATGATCAATAGCATTATATTGGTGGAAGCTGGCAATTTGTATATTTTAAACGACTGTTTCAAAAATCCGCACATGATGGCAATGTAAAATGTACATAATTGGGAGTAATTTGATTTTTCAAAACCATAATGTGGGCTATAATTGTGACAGTTTCAGCTCCTACATCATTCATATAGATATATAGAATAAATAGAACTTACATGGATCAACAATAGCAGCATATAATTCCTGCAGCACAGCTGTAATAATCTCATGGCGCAAGTTATCATTCACTGTGTGTACAATTCGGATTAAAAATTCTTCTACCGTTGTCAATAGTTGCCATAAATTGTCATCATCACCTTTGGCTGTAGCTGCAATTAAATGTAAGAACTTCGTCAATAAGGTTAAAATTGATTCAATGTCTACTAGCACATTTTAGTTTATCAGTATCAGCTCATATACGTCTCATTGCAGTATACGGGCCTTCTCTACAATCGAGAGTACGATTGAGACTAGTGCGGGTAGGCGGACATTACAACCCATGGGAATTCTCACAAATCGCTATGTTATGCAAGTTACCTCACGATGTTTTCCTTCACCGTTATAGTGTGTGGTGATTGACTAATCAATACACACATGACTCCGGAAAGTCAGAGGTGTGTCCTGGGATTTAACCCGCGACCATTCGGAACATGTTGGCAGCCACCACCACCACGCATTATAGTGTATATTGACTATTTATTAATTAATTGGTAATATTGGTCCCAAGAACAAAGTAATATCTGATATATTAGAACATTTCCTAGCACACGCATATTCATTCTAACAGTCGATTTTTAGTATTTTAAAAAGGACATGATTTCAAAAACATAAAGATTTTAATTGTGGGACTTGTATAGCTGAATTTTACCACTTCTTACAAATACAATACTTGAACAAAAATTAAAACTTTGTACTCACTCAAACATTGAACAATATCTTGGCAATTCTTTATAAGTTCATCAGGTGGTGGCAAATAGTTTAGTTGTTGATTCATAGTCTGTATATATTTGCCAAGTGCCTTGACGTCCAGAGGGCCATCTTTACTCTGGCCGAGTTCATTTTTCTTTACAGCCATTTTTCTAGAAAATAAACAACTGGCCTTAACAACTGCTATAGTCTATTAGTAAATATAAGGAGATAATTTTGCCAATCACTAGATTTTATAAAGGCACACTGTTGTATAAGTGCCACTGAAATTTTACTTAAATTATGTGCATATAAGCACAAATAAAAGCTTTCAAGGGCACACATGTACAACATAAATGATGTTTGACATTGTGTCTAAACTTTATAATCATTGCACATTATGCTATGTTACATATATTTCACACAGGTAACCCATATAGTAAGTGCTTAACTTAAACACTAATTATTCCAGTCAATTTAGACATTCAAGTGTACAATAATACGCATAGAGCTAATATACATATAAATATTCGGAACACATTTTATCATGTGGAACCTGATAAACCCTTATCAACCTCGTAATTGGATCACACCTTTGATCTTCTGAATGATTGCATATTAAAATAATGTCTATACATACTTAACATAAAAAAAAACACCTTAAAATAATATCCTTTCACTTTGCTTATTTCCTTCATTTAAATATAGGTGTTATAACATTGAATTTCAACTTATTTAATATTCCTGACAATATTTTGTTTTGCCATATAATAATATACTGTGCTCGAAACCTTGAATTATCAGATCAATAAGTTGGTTAGTTCTTTCTTTGATTTATTAATTGTTTTCATTTTATAATTGGTTATTTCCAATCTACATATATCTATTGTGATTTATGTTAACAGAGATAAAAATCTTTTAAAGTTTTTTTTCATAAATGTATTCATAATTAACCAGCATCATAATACGAGCCCTAATGCAAATAGTTCGTCTAGTGTGAATTTTTTCTGTGACATTTTTTCTAACTTCGCACATTTTGCCTTGTATGTTCCGTCCCGCGATGTGATAGGTGGCGAGCCTATCGCCATATCGGGCACAATTTCCTGACTCTGGGCTGATAATGAATAGAAAATCCATTATCACTTGCCCAACCCGGGATTCGAACCCGAGACCTTAGCTTTGTAACCGTACTCTAGTACAACTACGCCACCGAGGCAGTCATTTTTGTATATCTACAATAAAATATTAAGCTGTTCTACTATCACATGTAGCGTTACTTATGCCATTTTTAAATTATAAACCAATAAACTATTTTGGCTTTTTAAATTTATACATATCCTGTTTTAAATTCGAAGCAGTTATAAGCAAAATAGTTCGTCTAATTGTTAATCCATGCAAAAGAGTTCGTGTATCGGTGAGTTAATTGTACTAAATATTTAATACATCGCTTTAATAACAATCTAGTCTTATGACTAATAAGTTATTTAAATTTACCTAAATTTCTAAGGAGACTATGACTAAGAATATGTCCAATAACACTTTTCTTATTGTCTCCATAAGGGGAAGACACAATGTTCGCGTGATCTTTTTCAATAGCACTCACTGCACTAATTTATTCATTGCACTAACTCAAAACTTTTAGTCTTCTCACTAGGTCCGTGTTGTCGAGGAGCTGGATTGCCTCGACGTTCACATGATGATGAAGTCTATGGTCATGAGCTTCGGCATATTTTTTCACAACATTTCTGACGAAGTCCACTTAAGGTCCCGATGGAGATCTTCGTTTCTTACGTACCATGGAGCGTTTACTATACCCCTCAGTAATTTATTCTGGAATGGTTGTATTATTAGTATATTGCTTGGTTTGGTACATCCCCACAACTGTATACCATAAGTCCATCCTGGCATCAGGACTTGTTTGTACAAAAGTACTTTGTTGTATATCGACAACGAGGAGTATTTGCCAAGTAACCAATACATTTTCCTGTAGCGAATCTCCAGCTCTTCTCGTTTCTTTTTGACGTGTGCTTTCCAGCGAAGTTTTGCGTCCAGAGTCATGCCTAGGTATTTTGCTGTATTTTCATATGGTATGGTTGTACCGTTTATGAACACAGGCTCATAATTTGGTCTTTTGTTGGTGAAATCCACATGAACAGATTTTGTTTCATTATTTTCAGTCGCCATTTTTCACTCCAGTTAGAGGTGATGTTAACAGCTGTTTAGACTTTTTCCACTGCTTCTTTATGAGTCGAAACTGTAGCTATAATTGCTGTATCGTCTGCGAGTTGCAATGGCATTGTTTTCAAGTTTAGGCATATCACAGTTGTATAATAAGTACAGGACCGGACCTAATACACTTCCTTGTGGTACTCCAGCTTCTATACACTTTATTCTGAATAAGAATCTTCATGTTTTATACGAAACATTCTTTCAGAAATATAAGATTCCAGAATTTCTGAAAATTGCTTGGGCAGCAATTGCATTGCTTTTCTTTAGTTTGTAAATGAGGCCGTGGTGCCATACCTTGTCAAATGCTTGTGCCACATCTAGGAAAACCGTCGAACAAACTTTTTCTCTTCTAGACTTTTCGATTAAATTAGTAATCCGGTGGACTTGGTCTATCGTTGAGTGTTTCTCTCTAAAGCCGAATTGGTAGTCGGGGATTACTTCCACTCTTCTATAACAGGTTTAAGCCTTTTTAAAAAGTAATTTTTCATATAACTTGCTATTATTGGAAGCAAGGAGATTGGCCTATAGATTTCACGTCATGCGGAGGTTTACCAGGCTTAGGTATCATGATAATTTCAGTAAATTTCCAAATGTCAGGTACATATTTCAGTCTGAACGAGACATTTACCAGGTGGTCAGATTGACAATGAGTTGGGTGAGTTAACTTTTTAGTGAGTTAAATAAGATTATTTCTTCTTTGTACAATTATGTTGCATAATTTAAATTTGTAAAAGTAATTCTGTGTCATTTGTCAAGGGAGACAGTATAAATTCTGAAAATTTCAGTTTTTTTTCATTAGTTTTCAAATAACAATGGGTGGTGACAAACCCGTGTGTGAAGAGCTTCGAAAGCGAATAGTTTGTGGGGTCGATACTTCCCAGGTCTACAGTCCAGTCAGCACTATAAAAAAAATAAAACGACTTCTTGTTTGAAGAAAACTGGGCGACCACGCATCATAAGTGCAGTAGAAAACAGAATCCTGAAGAAAAATTATCAAAAATAATCGTCGTGCTCGAGCTGGAGAACTCATGGTGCAATGGAAAGAAATGATTCACAAAGCCATCTCAGTTGATACTTGCAAAAGAGTTCTAAAAAGAATTTACACCGCTCAGGAGAAACCACTGTTGACTGCTGTTTAGAAGAATAATTATAGTTTAAAAACAAAAAAACACGCTTTACAGCAAGATCGTTCAAAGTAGGGCAAAATCGAGCTCAAGGAGTCGGTTACATACATACAAACATTCAGGTGAAGCTAATAAAAGCATGTTAAAAAGAGGTTTAAGTTTGCTCGTGACCATTTAAATTGGACTTCCGATCAGTGGCGTATCATTTGGAGTTACGAGTCCAAATTGGAAGTGACAGTTGGCGATGAAAGGCAAAAGTGATTCGGAACAAAAATGAGGCATTAAATACTGATTGTCTCAAATGCAAAGTGAAGTTTCAGGCATCTCTTATGATATGGGGCTGCATATCTGCACAAGGTGTTGGTGGTATGCAGTTTGTGGATAGTTCTATCAATGCAATTTACTGCCCTCTATTCTATCAATTAAGCATCAAGATTCCTTCATTATCAACAGAATGGTGCTTCCTGCCATACTGCAAGGACAACAAAGACGTGGCTACTGGCGAAAAGCATCCCTACAACAATCTAACAGCCCGGACTTGTCACTGATCGAAACCCTATGGTGGAAAATGAAAAAAGTTCTCCATAAAAATCCATCAAGATCGAAGACCGACTTAAAGGCTAAACTCTTGGCTGTCTGGGAGTCAATTACGCCTAAGGAGTGTGCAGCGTTGATTGCAATCATGCCTCTTCGCATTAAAGCTGTCATTGAGAGGAAAGGCGACACTACTAAGTGGTAGACTAACTATTTTGCGTGATTGACAAGGGTAGACAAATACTTTTGAGTTATGTTTTTTAGAATATTTTTTAAAAAATTTTATTTTATGTAAAGTCATGAAAGAATTTCAGTTATGTTAAAATAAACTTTAAAATGTTCCAGACGAACTATTTTGCATAGGGGCTCGTAATCATCTCATACATTCAGTGTAGTAGACAATTATAGATTTAAGTGCTAACACTTTAGGCTATTTCAATGAGTAGACATATCTAGAATTATGCTAAGAAATAAATAACAAAGGACTTGGCTTCAAGAATATGTTTACACACAAAGAGACACAACACAAAGAGAAAAATTATTAAATTCCAATGATAATTTAACAGTAGTAGGTTATTTATGCATTTATGTGTTTTTCCTGTTTGCTAATTTTTAATTATTATTTATTATGCCTTGCAAATGTCAGCCATATGCTATATTGCTGATTTTATTAAATTAAATATATGTAGTTTTCATATTATAATGCTTTTATGATTTCAATCCAGTTACATTTGTTTTCTTCATTCTTCTCGTTCGTTAATCTATCTAATTATTAAGTACCTAGTTACATTTATTTCAATATTTTATGTTTACATAATTGAATCATCCCTGTGCATTTGCATTTGTGCATGTGCATGTACAGTATTGGCTTCTTGAATTAAGCTATGACCCAAAATATGACTCATATAACTATACAATTAATATTTTTACAATAATTAATGATAATATTGGCCTGTATTTAACTAGGGCTTTCAGAAAATGAAAAGGAGAAAGAGAGAGAAAGAGAGAGAGAGTGAAATATATCTATGACCTCTAACATTTCAGAATCATTGATTCATTCCATCCATGTTAGTTGAAATCCTTGGCCATGTTTTATAAAATTATTCTTATTTTTCACTACACATTATTGTATATTACTGTTGCTAGCACTTACTTTTTATGTACATAAGTAAACACTGATAGTGATTTTGTATACCTTATTCTCATTTTGTCATATTATGGTTGCTTAGAAATATTATATCACTTCAATATTGGTTTTCGTTAAACATCACTGCATTTTCTGTTCCCAAAATATAGACATTCTATTTTTTTCAAACACCACCTTTTAGTTAGGATAGCGCTGTTCTAGGAAGTTTAAATTGGTGACTTAAAACTTTAAACTAGTACCTTTATTAATATCAGATTTAATATGTTCATTTGATGAATTTACCAAATAAATAAGTTTTTACAATAGTCCCCTTCGATCAAATATACACTAGATACACAGTTCCCTATAAAAGTTCTGTTAAAAAGTGGCACCGATGCACGACATGAAAAAAAGTAAACAAAAAGATCACATATTCCAAATTAACACAAATTCCACCTTATTCCTGGATCTTAAAGTAGCTTTTCACATAATATTGTCTAAAGTTCTACGACGTTTTAGAAGCAACGGTCAGGTGCGTGACTGAAGGCAAAAGAGTGCTTAAAGCACTCTTTTTTTGTGCCATTTTCTAAGCGCTCATGTTGTATCTAGTGTATATTTGATCGAAGATAGTCCCTATGTTTTTTTTTATACAACATGTAACAGATTTAAATGTAAAAGCGGAAAGTAGTACGTTCAAATCAGCTACTGAACCGATATCAACATTTTTTTTCGGTAGGTATTTTTTTTTCAAAATAATTAGTTAAGACCAAGTAAATTACAGACACCTCCTTCGTTTAGTACTCCGAACAAACGAAATTGAAACGTAACTCCAGCACATAAGATCATTTTTAAATGAATCACTAAACGAATACTCTAATAAACTAAATAATGAACAAAAATGAACTTTATTTCGATAGTCCATAAAGTTTATTTGAGCAATCTATCATTAATCAACGCACACAACGATAGGCCTCAATAAACGTAATAAGCTACCAAAATAAATAACTATCATATTCTCTTTTCCCGCACATTAACTACAACTAGATAGAGCAGGATGCAGCTATTGTTAATGCAATTTGATCCATCCGACAACCGATGGCGCGCGCGGCGGTATAGGGATGCGCCGCGAAAAAAATTACTCCCGGTATTGCAAGGCCGGGCGATCCAAATCCCGCGCAATACCTGCACTTAAATGAAACAAATTAAATGTAACAAATCAATATGAAAAGAAACAACAAATAGGTATTTCTTATGAAAAATAATTTCGGGGAACGTTAAATGGTGATTAAATTCGGTTGTAATTTTGCTACAATGTATGCGGAATCCGGTCGGTCAGATATCCCGTATTGCAATCCCTAAATGGGCACCGAATATGTGAAAAAATCTGTCGTGCACCGCAGTTATCTGTGTCTACTTGTGTTAAGTGTTAAGTAGATATTTCGATAACTTTCGCGCGCGATGTCTTATCGGTATTCGAATATTCAAATACACTGAAATGGTGAGAACTTTGGCACTGTGTGGTGATAATGTATCATTGGCATGTCTGACGGTATCTCGATGCTGAGTTCGGAGAGCGCTGGATAGGTCGCGGCGAACCTGTGCAATGGCCTCCTAGGTCACCTGACCTGACTTGACGTCTCTTGACTTTTTTTGTGGGGACGTAATAAATCTCGGTATACTTCAGTGAAAGTACTAATGTGGAGGATCCAGGATGAGGAGGGTATGTGGAGCAAATTCCTAAAAGTGAAGAGTGACACTGAAGTTTTACATAAATTACGTGCAACAATTACGCAAATGTGCATCAAAGTGTATCAAGGTGGTGGACATGTCGAACATATTTAAAAAGAAATCGCCTCATGAGTGCCATGTAACACGTAAGTTAATTTTGTTGTATTTTTTTGTGTTGTGATTAGGTTGTGATTCCCAATCTAGTATTCGTTGTTAGATATTGCGTTATCTTATTATCTTATTCAATAATAATGCAAAATAAATGACGCCCGTATCCTGCCCGCCTGTAGGAACTAAGTTTAGGGGAAGTGAAATTAATAAATTTTATAGCCGATTCATGCAAAATATTGTCTTATGTTGGGTTCGTACGCATTATATCTAGTAAGTAAAATATTTAGATTTTATAGTTAAACACAAATGTTATGCTTACAGATTAAATAAATAATAATGTGTTTACCAAACCACCAGTAATCAGTTACGTACGTAATTGTAATTTGTATTTGTTCTATTGTCAGCTGTTTCTGCGGCGCGGCGCAGCGGTCGGCGACCGGCGTTAGGTACTCGTGTGAATGTGTCTTGTGTACATGTGTGCGTGTCCGGCGAGCGTGTGTAGTAGTACACTCTTATTTGTAATCGTAAGGTGACATGTTAAGTGCCTACATTTGGTATAACCTAATTTCATAAATAAAAGATTTTGTAATTATGATAGTACGATTTCAAAGCATAAACTTGATTGCAATAATATTTTTAACGTTGGGGTGTCTGAGGTTGTGAATTAATCTGTTACCACGTGTTATAGTCATAAAATAATTACTTATTTCATGTCCTGTCACTTTTGAATTTAAAAAAATATAGTGAATTCATAGTTGCATCCAAGATGTTTTTGAGATCTTTATATTTCTCCTTGTAAAATATGTTTAAAATCTAATATCAAGAAAAGTGTTCACCTGTGGACTCCTTGTGGGTATAGATAGTGGAAGAGGGTGTATATTTATTCCTTGATGTGTATTAATGTATTGCAGAATTTGGGTTCACCTAATATTAATATATTTATATTCAGTTGGATGCTTCAAGAAATTTTAATAACAGTATTTGTTTAACACCAACATGTTGTTGTGTTCCAATTTTGAGTTCAAATCATTAATTACTGTTACTTAAAGTGTTTAAAGAAAATTACAGTACAACTAAAATGTTAGTCCGTATATCAATGCATTATATTAGAAATATTAGTTATATTTAATTATTATCACATGTTAACAGTATAAGGATTCACTTCTTCACTCCTTTCATTAAATTGCAGGGGATATACTGTATATTATTAAGTATTCAGTAAATAACCCTTTGCAATGTTCTATTATCAAGAATTCAGACAATTGTATCTTTTCACAAAATTAATGGCACAACAGCAATAAAAACTTAGTTTTACTCACTCTAGAGTTGAATACCTTAAATTGTAGGTGGGAATCTTTTTCAAAACACTTTTGCAGCACTTACTGTTTCATAGTTATAACAAAATTTCTAGAAAAGTAAAAACCCTTAGCAACAAGCCGTTGTTTCAATACACAACTTTAAAAATTACTCCAAAATTATTCACAGTTCATAAATTTATCCTTGGATATATGCAACACAAGAAAACTAACAATACTCATTTTCAGAATATAAATCAGAACCCTGAACATAAAATTATTCATCAAAACATTTGAGATCTTATTTACATTCATTTTGTATAGTTGTGACCATTTCGTTGCTGCTTTATAAAATCAAAACTTCAATCTTAAGTTTTCATAGTAAAAATGCTACTTTAGGTTTTCAAGAATTGGTATGACTGAGATTATTTTCTATTGTGTTTATAACTATTTAAGGTTAAATTACTATCTAGAATAAGATACCACCCTTTCCCTTACCGCAAGGAAAAGTTTCCAGATGTGAGTTTTAAAAAGTCTCAGCTGTAAATATCATTTTAAGGTGACTACTTGTAAGCAAATTATAAGATTTTCATTTCATGGTATTGCTGATACTTAAGGAAATGCACTATTGATCTGACACTAATACAGATGAAAGACATCCTATTCCTTCAGATAAACTGTTCAAAGAATATTTCAGTAACACAGCATATAAAGACTAAAACTAAAATATAGCACAACTACTTGGCCAAGATAATAATTATAGTATAAATGAAAGGGGCTACTGAACATATATGTATGTATACATGTATGTAATTAGATAAATGCTGTGTGATATAGTCCTCTTGATTTCCACTGTAACATGCTGTGCTCATGTCAACAAGGGGAAGCAGTGAGCAGTATTGATTTTATTTTTTACTTTCTATTTCACCCATGCATTGCACATTTATGCACAGCACCACTGAGTACACTGACATTACGGAACACTTTCAATCAGACAGTACACAGGGCTAATAATAACTTCAATATTGATTTACACCAACACATCCATGTCACCAACTCACGCTACCACTATTTCCCTGTATATCTATCTTTTTTACTGTACCAATACACTTACACATATAAAACACGAAATCACTGACCTCAGATCTGCGTGATAGATATCGACTCGCACCTACGGCGCATATAGCGACGCATTCACAGCATAATTCACTAAAAACGTATGGAAATCTCCGATGTCGAAAAATGGCAACCTAATCGCTCCACACTGTTCCGAATACTTACATTACGAACTGTTGATGACAAAAGCCTCTATACGAGAACGGAGTTACAGTCTTTATTGAATAAATACATCATCCTCAAAATCTATCTCTTGAATTTATGGTGGTACGCCAGTGATTTCATTGTCACGGCTTACCCGGGAATGCGATTACGAACAAATTTTTCCACTCGCGACTGATTATGGACACATTTCATTTCGTCAACAAATTGACTACCAACTTTCCTGCGCGACCACCGAGATTAGCAATACACGTTCTATGTTATTTTTATGTATATCACACTTGGTTCGTAGTATTACAATTTACAGTCAATACACTTCACAAGGGCGGAACGAATTCATGAAGGATACATTGCCATTACGTTTTCAACAAATAAAAGATTGATTTTTTTATTTCTCGTTTTTCGGCCCACAACGCACGCAATCAGACACACAACTTCAATTTTTCTGAGATATTTTTACAGTTTGGATAACAGCTAAATCTTTTTTGTCTATGACCAGCTAATAAGAAACCTTGTTGATTTCTTTCAACACTAGATGGTGTTTGCGAAGAAATCCGTGTTTCTTACGAAAACAATTTTATATCTTTACAACCGAACTGAATAAAATTTTAAAAAGTTTTGGAAATTGTAAAAATGTGAAAAGTAGTAAAATATTATTACAACATTTATTTTGTGTTTTCGTGTATACATCTTCCAATAAGATGATAGAAATAATTAAAAATTCCTAGTGTTTTTATTATGGATGCGGCAGTTACTCCAAAATCAGATGCGGACTATAACAATATTTACGGATTCTATCTCAAGATTGAGAATACCGCAATTCCACCACCTATAAAACAAAGAAGCAGAGTTATAAAGTATACAAAACTGCCCGCTTTTGAGTACGCGACAAAAGGTACCTACTTGTGCCGTAACGATCTTCTTAGAGGCTCCTTACGCAGCTTCTGTAGTTTCGGTTGTTTAGTTATCTTAGGCGGCGCCGGGGCTGGCGTCTGAACTTCGGCCGCGACAGTTGATGTTGACCGCGGTACTCTCGTGGAGCATTTAGCTGGTGTTATTTCAGTGAATTGTTTTATCCTCGTATTTTTCTTTGGCGGTTTTGCTTTCCTTTTGGATTTAGCCATATCGAGTTATTGGAATATTAAGTTCACGATACTTGCAGCAGAATTTACATTACCGCGCGGAAAATGAATAATCAGGTAAAAATGTTGCAATTACAGTCTGTTCCCTCGAAATAATTTACACTCGCGTCTAGAGATGAAATCTAACGCATTATTTACAGCATCACATAGATTGATAGCCATTGGCACTTTACTATCCATATACATACGCATACCTGACATGGCTACACGAAAAACACACCCCTTGTTACATTAAAATGAATTACTTCTACTTTGAAAACGTAATTTTGTGTTCTGTTTATAATATAGAATGATGTTATTATGGAAAATATCATTATTAACACCATCTAGAAATGAAATAGTGGCACAGTGACTTATTTGGCATTAAGATTTGGTACAGGACTAAAAAAGGAAGTGCATTTGGTTATAACTGACTGGATCAATACTTCTGAGTTCAGATTGATGACCCCTGAGCATAAATGCATATAGCTTCAGTTATGATTCTGTATGTATTTATGCTTTAAACCACAATTTATTGAGATTATAAAGCTATGGTTGTGTATAAGAATTATTTTAAATGTTTATATTAATAGTCATTGTGACTGAAAATCAATTACTTATTAATTGATTAAAGCATATTAATGTATTTTGCTATTTATTAAAGTGAATAGACGAAAAAAATAATTTAGTACTGTTTTTCTAATTAAGAAATCAACTTTTGCAATGGGCACTATTCATTTATTGACTTATACTTTATACTTAATGTTATGGTTACTACATGGCTAGTGTAAAACATGATTTTCTTAAATTTCATATTAATAATTCAATTTCATATGCTAATTTGTTATAAAGGATCATAAACAATTCAATTTCAATTCAATGTTTATTTAATAAAGCTAGACATAATACTTGTATTTAATTTTTAAATATAAAGTGCAAACACATATTAGCCTATTTGACCCCATTGCTGGGCAACTGTCCCCTCTATTTGGCTGATACATTTTACTGTTTCAATTACCAAGACTAGAAGTAGTGTACAGTGTAATATCAATGAATAATGATGTTCTCATTGCAGTATCATGGGCACCCAAAGGCAAAGCATTGGAGCCCCTTTCTCGCCGCCTCACTACTCTGGGTGATGACCACACAAAAACCACAAGATCTCTGCAACCCGATCTCATGATACCTTCTAAGATGAATGTTAGCCTGTGCAAGAGAAAGATTGTCACCATTGCTGAAGATGAACAGAATGACTTGCATCCAAAATTTTGTAAGTACTTAAATCAGTATTGTGAATAACATATTAAAAGCGACATCAAATTATAAATGTGTGCTTGCTAGGCTTGAGGTGTATTCATCACAGAGTATTATTTATTATGTAAACTGTGTATAGTATAATATGTGTTTGCAGCGAAAGATAACAATCATGTTAATAATTTATATGAATGTATGTATATTTATTAGTTATAATGTGGCTGCAGTTGATAATGTCCTGTGTAACCTTGAGCCTGTTTATTTGTCCTGTTACAGCTAAAGATATAAGAAAACCAGCCAGTGTAAAAACAAATAGATCAATTAGTACAGATTTGAAAGAAGAAAAGCATTGTTCGGCAAGAAGTACTTCAAGATTATCTACCACATCGAAATGTGAGTGATCTTGTGTTAACTCTATTTTGAAGGCAATTGTAATCATATCTAAAAGTCATGTCTATTAAGAGAAACTAGTCTTGAATAACCAAGGATAAAAACTTACACATTTTATATAGAACTGTGTTTGAGTGTAGGATACAATCAGTATGAAAGTTGACATAGTTAGTGATAATACCAATCCAATTTTGCAACAAATTGCATACAAATATAACAGTGTAATTGTAATGTTTTTACATCACTTTCAGATTCCAAGGACAATAAAACAAGTGCCAAAAATAATAGTGGATTAAGTAAAAAAGATATCAATGTATCAAAATTAAATCAAAGAGGGAAGTCATTAGGTGTAAATAAAATAACATCAGAACATACTAAATTCGTTAGTAGTAAGGATAAAGGTAATTTAGGTAATATGGTGCACTTTCTGAGACTCAGTAGTTTTATGTGATTCCCATTTATTACATTATTTATTTTGTTTACAGATACATCTAGGTACACAAGACAAACAAATTCACATCCTAAAGCTAGTGTAAATAATAATTTAGTGGCTCCAAGAGAAAATTCTCGTGAAATAGCAATAATGAAAGGCAGAATATTAGAAAATTATAATAGTAACATAACACATAGAAGTAATATCGAGATTGCCACAGTGACTGGACAATCTGCATCAAATAAGTCTAAAAAATCATTGATAAAGGAAATAAAAAACAAAACCCGACCAGTTACAGTTATACATGTACCAATAGAAGAAAAATATCATAAGGATAATATTGATATTGTTGAACAAATGTCAAAAAAAACTCTAGTCAATGTAAACAAGAATTTAAATAAAGCCGATTGTGGCACGGCAATGGACGATATTATGACTTTCAAAAATGTAAAGATCGGCACAGAACCAGAACCAGAAAAAGTTGATCGAATAACTGATATGGATAACTTTGACTTCGATAAGTGTAAATATTCTCAACATGCTGATGTACAGACAGATGTAATAACGGAAGCTTTCGATAGCCTCGAAATCCCAAACATTAGCTTAACGAAAGAAAAAAATGAATCTAAAGTCAAGGCTGATGAATTCTACAGTAAATCATTACCTAATCTGCAATCATCTAAACCAAAGCCTACTAAAAAAGAAAAAACGAGCAGCGACATTAACTTTTGTAAAAGTACATCCTACATTATTAGTCATTCCACGTTAACTTATACCACTGAACAAAAAATAAATTTCCATCTGGTTGAGAGTGAAGATGATACCCGTCGTAAGTCACCTAGTCCACTGGCGTACCCCATGAATGTCCTGTCCGTGTTCAAGAACGAAATAAAAAAGAAAAGTAGCTTAGACAAAATAATTAATATAGACCGCCAACCTAACCAGGAAAATAAAACAGACATTTTGGAAAATGTAAAAAAAATCGACAAAACTAATTCGCCCAACTGTTCGTACGCCTATGATAGGAATAAATTAATGAAACCGTCAGATATAATTAGTACAATAACCGTTAATAATGGTCTATTGCAAAGCGACTACATTTGCGAACAGTTCCAGAGGGAACTCAATTTTATAGACTCGTTTTTCGAGTCGCTCCAGTATTTAGAAAGTTGTTCATTATCAAACAAAGGTTTCGCAAATAGTCAAGTGGAAAATTTAATCCGAAATCCTATTCTATCGGAATCCGAATACAATATAAAGAATTCCGCCGAGTACAACACGCTTCTGTCGAAGTTCGACGATAGCGCAAATGTCGACGATGCTGAAACAATGGCATCCAAAAGTCTTTGTCTGGTAAGTGTTATTCTGAATAGTGTAAATATTTTGCAAACTTGTTTGACACGACGAAATAGCATCATCCGTAAAGAATTCTTTCGTTCCCTAATGATAATATTGTTTAATTGTCTACGGCGTACACATCAGTCGACTGCGCTAATTAATAATTTGTATTGCAAGTTCATTTGTTTTCTGTTTCAGCTCAATTTACTCATCCACGATGAGCAAAGAAGAGCGCAGAGTTTGTTGCTTGTGTTAAAGATGCGAGAGAATGCATTGAAGCATTTTACGAAATCTCAAGTTCTCTGGTTAGAGAATAAGAAAAAACTTGAAAATACGGACATATCGAATTTAAGGAAGAAGCAGCGCGGCGCGTTGGTCAAATTGCAGCATGAACGTGGTGAAATGCAGCGCATGCGCAAAGCTTTGAAAGCACTATCAGAAAAGCGGAAAACTGCACTTATGAAGACTAAGAAAAACATAGAGTTGAGACTAAAAGATAACGTCGATGTGGAACAAATACTTTTGGGAAAGAAAAAATTGAAAAGAAGTCCAACTGGAGAACGGAATATTGGCACGCCTCTCAAATGTTTTGATCTATCGAGCAGTGGCTGCGAGGAGAGCTCCACGCCGCGGCCCACCTCCGAGACCCTTCCGGCCGCCACTCTCGCCGCCGCCACCAGCGCCGAGAAATGTATTCAGACGAATGACTCTATTTGCTCTCTTGTTGCCGAAGACCAATTTACCGATACTGCCTGCTGAAAATTTCGTCGTTGTTGACGGCGGTTATTTGAATATACTGTTTCAAAATTTATCCTTGCCACAAATATTTAGCGGTGGCAAACAGTACGAAGTTAACGAAGAAGCTTTAAAGAATATAGTAAATTCTGCTAATTCTCATCACAGTCAGTTGAATAAAACTGATGTTGTAGAAAAGCTTATGGAACAGATTAAGAATAGGAATTTAGATAAATCCAGCGTACCGTCTACAGCTCGAAGTCTCGTTGAAGAGTACGATTATTATTATAAGGAGTTGTCTGATGACGAAAAGTCAGTGATTATATCAGCAGACATCCGGCAGGAAAATAAAACGAATGAAGCTAGCGCAGTGTATGAGATCAAAGACACTTCTGTGCAGGTGTCGGAGTGTAATATTGGACAGTTTGAGAACAGTGGTCATCAGAGTTCGTCGACGACCACGAGTGACAGTAGTAGTGAAGACCTTGTGAACAGTTTTCCTCAGGCGAATGAGCCGGCATGTGTTCATGAAGTGGCTGCGAGTGTGGAGAGTCCCCCGCTGGAGGAGCCGGAGGGGCAGGCGAGCCAGGCTGGGCCTCTGCCCGTGCCTGCTGGTGCCGCCGCCCCGCAGGACTCACTTGCTGCTGACGTTGCATCGTGGTCTCAGTTGAAGACGTCGACAGCTGACACAATTGGTAAGAACAACTGCATTGTTATAGCTTTTGTATCTTTGTTTGTACAAGGTGGACAAATAACCCAACCAAAGTTACAAGAAGTCCAACAGAACTGCATATCTACAGGATAGCCTTATGTTCAGCAGTGGATTTCCTGTGGCTCAAAACTTTACATTTGAATGTTGACAAACAGACATTTTATGGGTAACTGATTGCAATATAGGCCCAGCTTTAGATAACTCCAAATTCATGTATTTATGTATATATGTTATGGGCCAAGTGATTAATGCGGGCAGTATCCATAAATCCAAATATCACATTGCCCAGGCATTATGAATATGGCTACATGATGATCAGGCAATGTGATTAATAGGTGATTTTTTACGTGGTGCGCTGCCGCATTGTCGCATCTGCGATAGACCCATAAATAAGAAAGGTTGAATTGATCTGCTTATGTTTAGTTGTTTTTTAACATCCGAAACATTATCTTCAGAAGAAAATTAGTGTACCCACTTTTTGGATCAGTTAGTGTCGACTGTGCCCCAAAACCGACTCGGAACACCCCGACTTCACGTAGTCTTTTGGCTACCGAACCTAGAGTGTATATAAAAAGCCAATAAGTGTTTTAAGAGTTAGGTTGCTATAATAGATATTTCTCAGGAACGGTCCGTTACCTATTCATGGGAGTGGTACCAGGGGAGGTGTGACACTTCCCCTCCCCCTCTACTCCCCCCAACCCGCCCCCTCGTGCTGCCCTATTCTAAATTCTACCACTTCTGCTCATTGTTTTGATTTTGATTCGCTTTACATCACTCTGCCCAATAGGCACTTGGCATTATTCATAATGCCCGGGCAATGTGATAAATTGATTGGTTATAATCACATTAACACACACTATAAATAAAAGGGTATACACTATTATTTTAGGAAAAAAATGAATTTACCATCCAAATACGACACTAGGAAAAAAATAACAATATTCAAAATTTTCTGTTGCAATGTTGCTTTGAATTTGTATGGAAAAGTGTAATAGTCCAAACAAATCTCTCATTTTGTGACTGAACACTGCTATGCGGCTCCACACCTGCAAATAGTAGATAAAATATTATTAGGCTGGGATCTTGAGTTCAGTAGCTACCACATAGTTCCGAATTAGGATCGTCCACAATCAGAGGGCTTAACCTTGGTATTGTCCCCATAGTGAAGGCCTCCTATAAATACAAGAGACCCGTGATTGCGGTAACCATGTGATCTGATCTAGAGATTATTATATATTTTGGGTTAGGATTACACAAAGTCGCTGGATACAGAAATTCTTATTTATGACTCTCTCAACAGGTTTTTGAAATTCTTTTCAGAGGCCTGTATTAATTATTTATTGGACTTTCTATTGCTAAGTGTACTATATGAAATATATGTTTTGGCTTTGAGGATCAAATAATAAATAAATACACCCCACAGTCACATACATAGTCCTAAACCCACACTAAAATTGAGTCTTGTGTGTTCACACAAATATTTATTCGGTGCGGGGTTCGAACCCGCGGCCTCTCGTGTCGCAGCCGGCTTCTAACCAACTACGAAAGGGAGGCTGACCGTAATACTTAAATGGGTGTGATTGGTATTGCAGACAGTAGCGTGAGCAGTGCATCGCTATGTACGAGTGCGTCGTCGATATCTTCCTTGGCGTCTCCGGTGAACTACGAAGCGGAGGAACTGCGCCGGCAACAACTTGAAATTGAGAGAGAGGTCTATAATTCTTACTTTTACTCTATTATAATAGATTATTTACTTATATGACATTATACTAAAAAAACAAAATCTAGCACATATTTATGCGGTGTGCTTAGGAATAATTACAGTCAATTACATTGAAAGGATATCGATTTTTATATAACCGCACATTCAGTTGAGTTTAACTCAATGAACTGCTTTCTCCATTACTTGTATCCAATTAATTAAATTATTGAAAAATCCTTTATTTTAATAATTAATTCTTAGTTTCCTATTTCCATAGTGGCCTATATTGAATATCACCTTAAAATTACAGATCAAAGCATTAGAACAGCAGCAATGCCGTTTGCTGGTGGTCAGGGAGATACCGGACAAGCCGCCGCCGCCGTACACCCCGCCAGCGGATTCCCGAGTGCCGAAACCACCTCGAATGTTCCTCGCTAGTGACAGCACCGATGAGAAGATCCAGAGGCACATCACGGACCCTGCCACCCAGACCTTCGACGCGAGCGATGCCTTCGACATGTTCGTCAAGGACTTCTGCCAGGAGTCTCTAGAGAGGCAGCGGCTGGACCAGAGCGACATGCCCTGGGATGCCTGCAACCTGTTGCCCCAGAAGCCTCAGGTCAGCATCGAGAAACTGGCCAAGACAACGTCCTCGGAACTGCTCGAGGTCTTGACGGGTGTAACGCCGACTGTGGTCTCAGGTGAGTTGGTGGCGTAAATACCTTTATTGTGTACTGGAAATTTAAGCTTCTTGTTTAATGAACAATTAAGTTATAGGGGTCGAAAATGGCCTGAACTGCTTCGAGAAATGGATATTACAGTTATATTATTCTTATTTACTATATTATACCGGGTATATCAAGACTGCTACCGAAAACTAAGCCTGGTGGTAGTTTTAGTGACTTCAGACACAATGTAACTAAATTTTGTGCAAAAATTGTGACGAACTTTTTTTCGTTATTTTATTTTTAAAAACGCTATGGTACGCAAGGCCTTACATTATTATTTTAGCAAAAACTTTGGATTTACCATCCAAACTCGACGATATTTAAAAAATAATTTAATAAAAAGGTCGCATTTCTTTGCGAAAATTTTAGTTGCATTGTGTTTGTAGTCACTAAAACTACCGCCAGGCTTAGTTTTCGGTAGCAGTCTTGATATAACCTGTATTTATTATACTCGACTTGGGAGAGGCACTGCCATGCCCCCAGATTTGTGTGCTCAGTTACATCAAGTAACTTTGAAGATAACTAAAATGAGATCAGTCATCGGCTGTACACTGGACTTAGTTAATATATTATAGATAATTTCACAACTTTAACCGCCTACAATTTATAGCAACACTAGAAAGACTATAACGAGATATGTGTGTTATAGAACAATTTCTCATATTTATTGGTTAGCCTAATAATATTGCGATGAGAACATGCGTTTTGGCTACATAACATAGTCTATATATTTTCTGGTGGGTTAGACTATTTTTGCTGTTGTCAACTAATCCATAATAGAGATTCATTACCACAATCGCTTTTTGTGCTGAAAAATCCTCATTTTGTGAGTTGTGATATACCTAGGCACAGTAGTTGTTTTAGCACTAGCGGCGCGATGCTTTGGCGACATGTGTAGATATTCTGGAACTACCATTCAGATGTGAATAACCTGGGGCGCCCCGAGTAATAAAAAATCTCCTTCAAACAACTTTCACGCCATTGTAGCTTAACTATGTAAGTAATATAATGATGGCTCTAATATTTCAGGTGTGGGCGCACGTCGCTCTGACCACATCGACGACATATTGTTCGCCGAATGGCGGCGCTGCGAGCCCGAGTGGACCTCCCTGCATACAGACGAAGCCATCGTAAAGAATCAAATCTTCGAATGCATATTCCAGAAAATTCTCAGCGAAACGGTCGACGAATACAAAAAAGTAGTTTTACCGAGAGACAACGCGAATGATACGTAGTGCGTTGCGTACTTAATTTAATTGTCTTTGTCACAAATCATGCGTGTAATAGTCATATTATTATATATGTTACTTGACGTAGATTCAAACGTCGTATATATTTAAATATTGTAATTAGATGGGAAATTGTAAAATGCATGTGGGAAGTATTAAATTATTTATTTCACAATATTAATGATAAAAAATATCACATAATGTAGCTTTTACATTTGACAAGTGACTACTTAAGCTATAAATACTTTTAAATACAATATAAAACTGATGTTTTTGTTTACTTTCAATGACCAAATATAAAACGAAAATATGCTCCATTCGTACATATACATTTTTATAAGGCACTCCATATGCGCCTTATCTTCGACCACAAAACAATAGGTAAGTAAAATCGGCACCAGTCACGTTTTACACTAATGTATGGTTACAGTAATTGACAGGGGTACAAAAGTATTGTAAATTGACTAAGAACTGGTCTTAGAAACATTATTCACGTAAAGCAGAGTATACAGACATTTTTGTAAAAAGCTTGGCATGGAATTATTCCGCTGACGACATTTCGTACACAATACAAAAAATAAAAATTGCAAGACTGCATAAATAGACATACATTATAGTAATTTCCAATTAGGATAATACACCATATTTATAAAATGGAGCCAATAGCCAAAGCTCAGATGCAAAAATAATTGCATACATAAATACAATTTCAAGGCTTCTCAATATGTGTCATGTTTAATAATACTAATAATGATTAGTCTTGAACTATTCCCTCCATTTTACAATAGCGTTTATACAAAAAAAACATAAATATATAGTATGAAATTTGCTCCTACTAAATAAATCGCAAATATCACGTAATTCGCGTGATAGAAAAAGAAATAACTAATAAAGCATCAGCCACAAATGCTTATTAATATGTACTTTCATCGCAGCTATTATTCCCACTGGG
This sequence comes from Hyles vespertilio, assembly GCA_009982885.2. Taxonomy (NCBI): domain Eukaryota; kingdom Metazoa; phylum Arthropoda; class Insecta; order Lepidoptera; family Sphingidae; genus Hyles; species Hyles vespertilio. Next base: position 33,001,125 of record CM042833.1, on the reverse strand, counting down.
TAATAAAACATATATTACTTGTTTAACACAAGTTCAAGACTAGTGAAAGCCTACATTATTTAAATAAATTACACCAATAGCTATATCTGAACAACACATTACACTAGCAAGCTGATCTCATACTCTCAGTTCAGACGAGGCGAATTCACTGTGATTAGCAACACATTACGACCAGAATATGTCGCACGAATCTTCATTTTTCGAATGTATACGATTATGTCTGATAAAATATCCTTCCCGCATATTTCACCTCGTCTGAACAAGGTCTATGTATTGTCTCATCACTCCTATTCATATTCACATAAGGCACAAACACTGGCACTGTATACTCTTAAGTCGTCCAAAGTTAATATTGGCAGTGGAACATTTGTTCAGTCGTCCGCTTTTAGGAAAGACTCCAGTGGATTGGGTCCTTTTCTTCTAGGATTTGCTGGCACCTTTGACGCTTCCGCTGAAAAAGCAAATACATATTTTCAGTTATTTAGTAAGTTTATGTATCATTTATATGCACTATAGCATTTAGATTACGTACTGATAAATGGTACTTTATTCGTCTTCAACAAATTGCCTTAGCACGGGACTGATTTGCAATCAAGAGGTTGTATTAAAGGACTTAGCCCAGTTGACCTTCACGCCGGCCTATTGCATCTTAACATACACATAATTCACTTAGATATTTTAGTTATTTTCTACAAAAAATCGCTGCAACTGTACTGCAGTCTGCAGGACTAGTTTTAATAAAAGGTCAAAATAACATACATTAATCTTTATCAAAATAAAATATAACCAACAAGCTTGGACCCAAACTTACTTAGCTGACAAATAATTTAATTTTTTAGTTTTAGTAAAAAGAAGTAAAAGCAAAGTACACGCTCATGGCCATGAGTCAACGACTATACTCATAGTGCCCACATTGTTATACAAGTCCTGTGTCGTCATCCACATATACCTACACCCGAAACAAAGACTTGTGGAACACATAAATATTACGTACTCTATGTACATGAACAAACTCTGATTTCAGTGGCAGATCCATTAGACAGATTACTGCCATAAATGTAGAAATAAATGGGTACATAAAATAATTTACATACACCAAATATGAGCGCTTTATTATTATTTCACAGCTCCTACTTGCGCTCAATTAAGCCCATAAAGTCACAACTTTAGTAATAACGCAAAATTTCCATGAATAACTCAAGACTCAACTTGAAATATTTTATCTAAATTCCAAATTTACTGTTATTGTTCTGGCCATTATAAATAGCTGCAGGAATGTTGCCGATAGCTGAGAAATGATAGGCTTCTGGAAAGGGCTATGTGACTCACTTGTTTGTCCTTGCGAGGCCTGAGTCACCTCCAGGCAGGCCATCCACTCTGTAATACTGATTTTGGTGTCGTGGTTGACGTCGCAGTATCGAGGCAGTTTCCTGCCGCAACGTCGAAGGGACTCCACATTGTTGATCAGCTGGTGGAACGCCTTCCACTCTCGCCGTTCCAGAGCTTTGTCTTTGTCCTTGTCTAGCATCACGTACGTCCACGTGGCGGCCTGCTCTTCTTGAGAGGCACCCCACTTTACCATGTCCCTGGTTAATCAAACCAATTAAGTTTTACATCTATATTTATATACATATAAACATAGATGCATACAAAAATTACATGTCTGTTCTATAGATGTATGCACAGGCTGAACCACTGCTCAATCTTATAACTTTCGCTTCCATTTTCATCAATCTACTCCTGCATGTACAAATATTTCACCCCCCCCCCCCCCCAAATAAGCTGAGCAAGCAACACAACAATATTTTATGATAATGTCGCAATGCAATGGAATTACAAAGAGCTAAAATACACTATACTTATAAAATTAAAAAGCTACGATTGTTTCCGAATTACAATAGTATGAGTAATGCATACCCCGGTCCCGTTCCGTTGCCAGATGACGTCATCTTGGACACGAAAAAACTTCGCAGTTCGTGCAAAAAGGTACTCTTCATTGGTTCCGGACAACCTGTGGTGGAATCAAAGATACACGCTGTGTTAATCGTCTGTTATTTTTTAGTTATTAAATAAAAGAGGAATTATATAAGTTACAACATTGATATTTTTGTACGTAGTTAAATTTAACATAGAACAATACTGATAGGCCGGCATAATTGTGTCTCGGAGAATATCGCCGGTGTATACCATATTTAGTTTGCACTGCTCTTGCTACCGAGTGTGATTAGCTGTCACGTTGTGTGGGGCCATTACACAGCGCCGGTCTGTGTGTTTTTTATATTATTTAAAACAAAAACATAACCGCCTAAAATAATTTCTCAGGTTAATGATAACATTGGTTTATCTTGTACCGTTACTATTTATTCAAATATATTTTTAAATAGCCCATAAAATTCAAGTTTTAGGAATATTTAGCAAGTTACCTCTCATAGGACTAGCGTGTTGCGGCGCAGAGTCACAGTCAGGTCGTCTATCTTTGACGGATGATCCCGGGATGGGTTTCCCGGTGTCCTGATGGACGCACCAGCAGTACCCGGTGGATCGGTAGCACTGCGCCCGGGCATACCTCCCGTCCCCGGTACACTCAGGCACGTACAACGCCGCGCCACCCGCCTTCTGTTAAACCAAACCAGACATACAGTGCCCTCCAAAAGTTAGATTGTTGAAATGATCAAAAATGTAATAAATGTGAGGAAATTATGATAAAACCAATTCAAATCATTGGTTCAAGAACTGTTTATTAAAATTTAATCAATTTTGAATATTTCTATCTATAAAATGACCATTACAAAGTTATTAATAATAATTTATGTAGCAAAACAGTAAAATTACGGTACCAAAAGTTAGTTGAAATTGTTTAAAAATATTTTAAGGATTGTTACATTTGCCACTATCTTAACTTTTAATATTTTTTATGGCCGCCAGTATTCTGTTGAACTGCTTTAAATTGTCTAGGCGTTGATTATTCAAGATTTTGTAAAGTTTTGACCGGTATAGTCGACCATGTTTAATGAATTCCATTTTTCAACAAATTCCTGTTGTCTTTTATGGAAACGGGGATTCTTGGGTCAATTTATCCCACAAATGTTTAATAGAGTTAAGGTCGAGTAACATTGAAGTTTATTCCAGTGAGTCCACTTCGTTATCTTTAATATATTGTTCAGTTATCCTTGCTGTATGCTACAGATTGTTGTCTTGTTGAAACTTAAAAAAATGACTTTACCCCATATGTTCAGAAGATTGGTATAAATTATCATGGAAAACATTACAATAGATCTGTGATGTCATCTGTCTTCAATTATTTACAGTCAGCCCACACCATGCCAAGAAAAACTCCCCCAAACCATCATACTGTCAACGCCGTGTTTTACAGCGGGCTGCAATTGCTTGTCGTCGTAAGAGTTATTGCATCTACGACATACAGTTTGCCGACCTCTTTTTCTAAATAGTTCGAACTCAGATTCATCGCGAAAAAATACTATATTCCAAAAGCCTATTGGCTTATCTAAATATTGGCGGGCGAACTCCAACCGTCGTTTTTTATGGATCGATGCTATGAGGTTTCTTTCTAGCAACTTGACCTCGTAAATTAGCATCATGCAGACATAGCCTAGTAGTAGTTACAGAAACCGTGGTTCCTGCTTTCTATTACTATTTTTTGATACCTCGTATCACAATCTTGGGATTGATTTCACACTGCCGCACAATTTTTCGATCATCGACAGAAGTAGTAGCCTAGGTCTATTACATCTGCTGATGCCTCTACCGTGGCCTATCTGCAAGACTAGGACATTTCAAACTCTTCTGCTTTATTATTCGCTTATCTTCTGGACTAAATTCAAATAATTTTCCCTCAGCACTAAAGTTTTTTATTTTTTTTTCTATTTACCAATCAACTTTGTTATATATTCTACTTGTTGTCTTCGTTTTGTAGCCATTATTAATTCCAAAACAGTCGTATCACCTCACAATATCTTATTAATAAATGCAAACTACCCAACAAACTGTCCGAAAAATATTGGTAAATGAGTTTAAAAGCACGAGATTATCGAAAATCGTTAAAAGTTTCCTATTTCAACTGACTTTTGACGCACTCAATTTAAGTAGTGAGAATGTAAACATTGATTAAGAAAGAAAGCAAAATTAATTTCCAGAAATTCGATTCTGTATGTATTAGACTAGTGTATCCGACCACAAATAGTAAACAATTCTTTTATTGAAACTGCGTATTTTAGAAATTACGTGACATCATTGTTAAGGTGAAATTAATTTCAACTAACTTTTGGAGGGCACTGTATATAAATTCGCAATAGCAAACGCATAGCATAGTACATCGCAGTGCTAATTGTGAATTCGAAAAGCAAATCGCATAGCACAATTATACATGACTAAAATATTGCAATATTTTAGATGTAATCAATTACGCCATACACGCACAGATTAGCCCGACAGACTTCTTAGAATGGATCCGTGATTTCAGCACGTATGTACATACGGTTTCTATCAATACATTATTCTCACTTCTCGCTGTACATTAGCACTTAGCAGATTTCCGTGAATGACAGGCAGACCGGTCGGGTAAATTGGTGCGTATGCGCAAGAGCTTCGCAGAGCGAAACAGACACAAACAAGATGACATGATATTTGGTGTAGCCTTGGATATCTTAACATTTATATTTTTAGGAGGTTATTAATGTAAATATGTAAGTTTTCGCAATATGCTGGGTCCTATGGCGCACCTGTTCGTCGAGCACGGCCTGTCGGTCGGTGAGGCAGTCGTTTGCTTCGTCTTCTCTACGCGAGTCCGCCTCTGAGCCGTCTGGTGCGAACGAATTCCGCATTATCCCTGGCAAAACTGTGAAACATAAACGTACCTTTTAAAGTACCAAAAACCATATTTTATTGCTTGTGCAATAGAAACATATAAAGTAACATTTTCGTACATATTTTATCAGTTATAAGGATCCATAAAACTGAAGGTGGTTTTAGCCTGCGCGATCCGAAGTCTTCTAAAAATATGAATCCCATGTTTTTACTATAGATATGTACTTAGATAGATTTTTTTGTTCACGTAATATTACAAAATATTTGAGGACCTAGTGACGGGTGGTATCAGTGACGATTAATATTTACCGTTTTATCAGTAAGAACCAGTATATTTTGACCGTTTAGTGAAAAATTCTTGATTGACATTTTTTTGTTCATATTTTATCAATAGACTAGCTGTACCCGCGACTTCGTCCGCGTGGACTTTAACAAAACTATATTTTTCTAAAATAAATGTAGCCTAAGTTACTCCTTATTATATCAGCTACCTGACAATAAGAGTCCCATCAAAATCAGTCCAGCCATTTCAGAGATTAGCCCGAACAAACAGACAGACAGACAGACAAAAAAAATCTAAGGTCATTTTTGTTATAGGTATCGTGTATATAACGATATGTAGTTGGATAATTTTTTTTGTATTCACTTTACAATCAGACACTTCAATTTTATTTATATGTATAGATATTGTAATAATTGTACGTCTCGATACATACATACGTTGTTAAAAAATAAATGACCGAAGCACCTTGACCAATTGGGATCATTAAACCGATGTCCGAAAAAACTTCGTAGTCTTTGTCATTTTTGTAGGATATTATTTAGATAACACTGCGGTGTTCTATAGTCATTGTGGGTAGGTGGTATCTTTGACCCTTAGTAATCTTCACAAACCACAACCACTAAAACAGTTGTCTCATTAACGATACAATATTAAATCTAAGTTTCTTTAAATTATTCATTTCCATATTGGAGACATGAAATAAGCAGAATAACAAAAAATCCTTCCAAGAACTATGCTCCTGTATGTTTTTGATAAATCGCAGACCACACTTCTTACAAAAAGCGTGACTTTATACAAAGAATATGGTTATCTGCTTTGATCTTTTTTATTGAGACTTTCAAGATATCAATGATCTTAGTCATTCTGAGTCATTTTTTGTTTAGTCTATCAAAGAATTTTTTTTAAAAGTAACAAGTTATTATTCGGTTTATCCGACTGAATACTATTGCATAATGTATACTAGTACATTTCTTAACTAACTTTTCCCGCAGTTTCGTTTGCGTATTAAGTCTTATTCTCTATTCGTTTATAACCGAAAAAAAATTTTTTGTCCTAATAAAAAAACATCGTCCCAAACTTTCACGTTCATATAATGGTGGCATGAATTTTGACCTAATACCAAAATCAAAATTAAATCAAATTTAGTTTTGGGAGTAATTCAACAACAAAGTATTCTAATAGCAAACTCATGAAGAACGATTAAAATGTGACAATCATGTATTAACCATTATTATATTATTAACCACAGTTCTGGTCGTGCCATAACATTGACATAGCATATATTATACATCAGCGTTAAATAAATACAACATACAAGCGAGTCACATTAGCGAGATTTAGAACAAGCAAAGAAAAGCTATTCTGTCTCCACTTTTAGCTCTATTGTCATGGAGTCGACATTTTTGTGATTTAGGCAAGCAGGTGCGTGATATTATGTTGCAAGATTTTGTACGTGTGAAATTATGTCCAATCCACACTTTGTGCCGATCACGGTTCGTTCTAGGTCCGATCACTCAGATAAAATATCATCAAGAAATAATGTAGGCATTATTAGAATCGCTGACAGTCAATTTCTGGTCTTAACCCATTGAAATTACAATCAGTGCCGAAAAGACTTCATTTAATGGATCCGTAAAATGAGTATACCTATATGGCTATTCTGAAAATGATAACCTTCGTCCAAAAAACATTTTCAACACTTAGATCTAATGCATTGACGGCCTATCAAAACAAGGAAAGGAAGAACTACGACAAAAAAGGGTATTAGGTCTGTAATTGAGATTGAAACCAAAATTCCAGATTGAGATCAGGCGAAAAACGAACCGTGATCAGGGTTTTAGTGTGCATTGAGCCTTAAAGATGTCCGCGGCGGAATATATAAGGGGGGTTATTTTACAAATGCGATGAGGTGAGTACCTGCGCTGGGGTCTGGCGGCGGCTCCTCTTCGTTGTAGTCGGGCTCCGCTTCCGGACCGCTGTCCTCGTCTGCGTTCAATGACATGAAGAAACGGAGAGAGACTATATATTATTATTATGTTTGCGCACACATTAGCATTGGTCAATTATAAAAGTTCATTAGAACTTGCACGACGCGCGGCTGGACGTCACGTCGTTTGAAATTACAATCGTAGAAGCCCTAAGCTGTGATGTAATCGTGGTTTTTGATGTACGAAAATGAACCATCAATAGACCAAAGGCACTCATATTTGAATATATTATGAACTTTAATATTGTGATGATTTTTTCTATAATGGTTTCTTAGATTTACGCGAATGTTACACATTGAAATAAGACTATTATTTACGGATTTTATCGTGGATTTAGTTTAATTTTTACATTTTCGCCCCGTGACCACGAAAGCTGTAAAGTGATCGAAATGTCGGGAATTCAAAAAATGTAAAAATTAAACTAAATCCGCGATAAAATCCGTAAATAATAATCTTATTTCAATGATTATTTCTGTTTTAAAGACTGGAATTCTTGACGGTGCTATGCTCAGCAATGGACTTTATGTTGATAAGGGTGCAGGATTCTTAGCAATTTTTTTTACAATGTCATAAAACTGGCAAATGAGTTGACTTCCTACTATGGAAATGATCATTGAAATGAATACCGGAAACATTAAGAGAAGCGTAGATGCGTTATCGCTGAGGATGGAATACGAAGTTGCGTAACTAACGCGGATTAACCACATATCTTACTTTATTAACACTAGCGACTTTTCAAAATGAATGTAATTTTACAAAATACGTCTGGTACAAAAATAATTTCATATTATGAAGCCGCGTGACGTCAAACTTAGGCAAGCATACGTCAAGCAAGTATGGAATCAAGGTGTGATGTGTGCTTGGCAGTGTAAAGCGAAAGTGGTATGTCAGGATCGAGCCAGGTGGACAGTCTCTGTCTGGTCCTATGGGATATACGCGTGACCGTTATATGTATATCATTTAACAATAAGTGACGTCATACGTTGGTGACGCCATGTTTAGTGGTAGAACAAAATTACAGAATCTAAATGATCCTAAATGATGTTGAACATTTTAATTATTTCAATAACGCTTATGTGTCATTTCATTTTAGTGTTTAGCCTTATTAGAAGTTCATTATGATATTATATTTTTATGATTTAAATAAGTAATATTTTATTTCACATCAAATTAATATTATATTTTATTTATTTAAATATAGATTTAATTTATGCAGTTTACAAAACATTTATCTGATTGCGAATATCTAAAATATTATCTTCCATTCGAAATGAAACTTTATGATTAGGTATATTCGACATGGACAGAACCACATATAAATATAACAGAAACAAAAACGAAAACCGACGAGTCATAGATGTAGGTAAATAATAAATATTGAAGTGGCCAATGTGCAAACTGCTGCTACCGTTATAAGCCATAAATATCAGATTTTAACAACCTCGTATTTGCCACAGGTGTTGATTTGGTGGTTTAGTTTCAATACATCACACACACGGATTTTCTCCTAAAATGTTTTTCTCTCAGATAAATTTAGACCACAAGGCAGATGATATATGGAATTAAATTAAAATATAATATTGGTGGTAGGTCTCATACTTATCCTATATACCGGGTATCTCAAGACTGCTACCGAAAACGAAGCCGGGTGGTAGTTTTAGTGGCTACAAACACAATGCAATTAAAAATTTCGCTTAGAAACGCGACAATTATTTTTTATGATTTTTTAAATATCGTCATTTTTGGGTGGTAAATCGATAGATTTTGCTAAAATAATAATTTAAACTCTCTTATATCTTAGAGTATATATAAATTTAAGGGTATACACTATTATTTTAGGAAAAAATGTATTTACCACCAAAATATGGCAATAGGAAAAAAATTACAAAAAAAAAATTGTCGCTTTTTTTTGCAACTTTTTCTGTTGCATTGTGTCTGAAGTCGCTTAAACTACCACCCGGCTTCGTTTTCGGTAGCAGTCTTGATATACCCTGTATCTATACTTCTCCCGCCAAACAGCAGTGTAAATGCACTGTTGTGTTTCAGTTTGAAGGACATTGTAGCCAGCGTAACTACTGGGCATATTGAGAGTTAACTTACTACTCGAAAATAATTACACGCAATTGAAACTTCTTTTTGCTATGTATACACATATACGAGTAGGTACATATGTTGCATTATGACTACACTCCACTTGATGGTGAGCGCAAATGCCGTCCAGGCAGAGTATCAATAGGCATCAAACGGTAGTTCTATGCCATTCGATACAATTATGCCGGTGCCGGAGTTCTAAGATGCCTCTTCAAAAACCTTTTTATATATATGAAATTATCCTCAAATTAATTGAATAAAGCAAATTACCTCTTTTCTTTGATCATATTTAAAACATTTTGTATTTCCAAGCGCGCTTAACTAAACTGAACGGAGAGTTAGTTGATATTTCTTTTTTTAGACTCCGTAATAAAGTCTTTGATATTTAATACCGAGCATTTTAACGTCAGATTAAGTCTTTGATGCGGTATTTAAAACTCACAGCATTTTAATCTCTAGTATAATTGTAAAATATAGTATAACATAAATTAATGATGTTCATTCACCTGCATAAGCAAGCATAAGCATCGCAAAACCTACAATATAATAAATTATTTCTTAATTAGTGTTGCATACATACGTTTATTGTACGAACATGGCGCTTGAAATTTCATTATACTAAACATTTTTGGAACATAATTAAAGCTATGCAATTTTTTAACAAAAAAATCTTCATTTCGATTCTGTTTTTGTTATATGAAAATTGTGTGACATTTTTGTTTTCTTTTAGGACTCTATATATGATATTCGTAAGGGCAAACTTTTGCAACTCAGACCTTTATTATTATTCGTTGCAAAATACACATAAAATTATTCATCCATCCATCCATCCATCAGCCAAAGGAAGTCCACTGCTGAACATAGGCCTCCCCCAATGATTTCCACAGAGACCTGTTGGAGGCAGCCTGTGTCCAGCGATGTCCCGCGACCTTTACCAGGTCGTCGGACCATCTTGTGGGTGGACGTCCTACGCTACGCTTTCCGCTACGCGGCCTCCATTCGAGCACTTTCCGACCCCATCGGTCATCAGATCTCCGCGCTATGTGCCCTGCCCATTGCCACTTCAACTTGCTAATCCGGTGGGCTATGTCGGTTACTTTAGTTCTCCTACGGATCTCCTCATTTCTGATTCGATCTCGTAGGGAAACCCCGAGCATAGCCCTCTCCATAGCTCGTTGAGTGACTTTGAGCTTCCTAATAAGGCCCATAGTGAGAGGCCACGTCTCGGTGCCGTAAGTCATCACTGGCAACACACAACTATCGAAGACTTTCGATTTAAGGCACTGAGGTATTTTGGACGAGAAGACGTCGCGTAGTTTCCCGAACGCTGCCCAACCGAGTTGGATTCGACGATTGACCTCTCTCTCGAAGTTGGACCTGCCTAACCGGACCACTTGTCCTAAATAGACATATTCGTCAACAACTTCGAGAGTCGAGCCCCCAACACCGATGGGGGTGGGCACAACATGGACATTCGACATGATCTTCGTTTTGTCCATGTTCATTTTAAGACCCACCTGTTGGGAGACTCGATTGAGGTCTTCGAGCATAGTGCTAAGGTCTTCCAGCGATTCTGCCAAGACTACAATATCGTCGGCAAACCGAAGGTGAGTGATATACTCGCCGTTGATGTTGATGCCGAATCCTTTCCATTGCAAGAGCTTGAAGGCGTTTTCCAGCGCGGCAGTGAACAGTTTCGGAGATATGACATCTCCCTGTCTCACGCCTCTCTGTAGTGGAATAGCCTTCGTACTGTGATCCTGTACTCGGACCGACATGGTGGCGTTGTTGTATATACACTTCAACGCTTCGATGTACCGATAGTCGATATGGCACCGCTGGAGAGACTGTAGCACAGCCCAAGTCTCGATCGAATCAAAGGCTTTCTCATAGTCCACAAACGCTAAACAAAGCGGCAAGTTATATTCCTCGGTTTTTTGTATAACTTGCCGAAGCGTATGGATGTGGTCTATGGTACTAAAGCCTTTTCGAAAACCGGCTTGTTCGGGAGGTTGGAAGTCATCAAACCTGCGTTCGAGACGATTTGTGATGACCCTCGAAAACAACTTATAGACATGGCTCAGGAGCGAGATGGGCCTGTAATTCTTCAGCAAAGTGTTATCACCTTTTTTGAAGAACAGTACCACCACGCTCCTGCTCCATGCCTCTGGCGTTGAGCCCTCGAGGAGAACGGAATTGAAGAGCCTCTGAAGGACTTTCAGTATCGGCGTTCCGCCCGCTTTCAGAAGCTCTGAAGTTATTCCGTCCTCGCCCGGCGCCTTGTTGTTTTTAAGTTGCTTCAGGGCCATCTCAATCTCACACAGGCTGATGTCCGGGATATCATCGCTAAAGTGTCGGATCAACTCGGCTCTCGGGTCTTCGGCCGAGCTAACAGCAGGTTTGGCAACCGAGGTGTAAAGCTGTCCGTAGAACCTCTCGATCTCCCTTAATACCTCTGCCCTCGTCGATACTACGCGGCCGTCCTCCGTCTTCAGCCTAGACAACTGGCTTTGCCCAATAGACAAGTCTCTTGCAAACACTTTGGAGCCTCCGTTCCGCTCGATTGTCTCCATAATGCTCACAGTATTATGAGCACGGACATCGTGTCGCAAGGACTTCCAGATCTGTCTATTGAGCCGCCGATATGCTTCGGCGTCAACGGAAGACTGCAGCGTCAAAGATCGACGTTCGGCCATGAGGTCAAGAGTGTGGATCGAGAGTTTTTGTGGTCTATCTCTACGGCGAGGTCTAAAATACTTAGATCCCACCGTATGGACAGCTTCTACCAAACCGCTGTTTAGCTCGTCCACTGCAAGGTTTTCTCCTAGACAATCAAAGCGATTTGTCAGCTCGAGTTGAAAGCTCTCGGGGTTTTGGATATGGGCGCGAGTAGGTCGGAGCGTAGATTTCATCAAGCGACGCCTTTCCGATTGGACATTGATATTCAGGGTGCCCCTAACCATTCGGTGATCACTGCCGGTTTTCACCCTGTGGATCACAGAGACATCTCTGAATATCCGTCTATTCGTCGTCAAGATGAAATCTATCTCGTTTCTCGTAAAACCGTCAGGACTCAACCAGGTCCATTTCCTGTGAGGCGGCTTCTGGAAGAAAGAGTTCATCGCAAAGAGTCCCTCTTTCTCCAGAAAGTCGGCCAGCCTCTGACCCCTGGGGTTCCGTTGCCCATGTCCAAATTGCCCCACTTTCAACTCTGCATCGCTTCCCTTGCCCAACTTTGCGTTGAAGTCTCCCATAACAACATTGAAGTAGGTTTTGGAAGTATGTATGGCCCGACTTATGTCCTCATACATTTCCTCTACTTCTTCATCTGGGTGTGTCGAGGTCGGCGCGTATACCTGTATGACCTTCAACGAATATCTTTTAGATATTCTGAGTATAAGGTATACTACCCTGCTCGACACACTTTCGATGGATACGATGTTGTTGATGAGAGACTTGTGGACGAGAAATCCGACACCTCCTCGGGACTGTTGGTCGTCCCCCCGGTAGAAGAGCAGGTTACCAGACTTCAGGGTTATCGTATCCTCCCCGATTCTTCGGACTTCCGATAACCCCAAAATGTCCCAGTGTAACCTGCTCAATTCTTCTTCCAGTTCGACAATCTTCTCGTCTGTCCTCAATGTGCGTACGTTGTGTGTTACCAGGGCCAGTCGTCGTCGGGGGGGGTGGTAGCCGGGGCCAACCCGGGGATTCTTAGCACCCCCTGCCCCACCGTAACCATGACCGCTACCATAGCCAGGAATAGTGGGGCTGCCGGGGACTGGGGGCCTGGTCTCTATTTGTGTCGCCATCGTGGGGGTATTTGCCGTTACTCGCCACGCTTGGCAGGCGGGTTGGCGAGCGCAGTAGGGGACTGACGTTAATGACGCTGCTGCCCGCCATTAACCGGGGAAAGGAAATAGGATTTGTGCGTAGAGGATGTTATAGGAAAGGAGAGTATGGCCTGAGGGAGTGGATACTGCAGTCACGGACGGGAAGTTAAGGTCACTGCAGTAGCTTGGGGGCCGAGGTCGCGTACTCGTAGCACCTATACTAGGACAGGCCATGACCACTAGATAGGAGCATCCCTGACCAATAAAATTATTATAATATATATAATGACATGTAACGTTTGTGGCGGCCCTCGAGGCGCAATAAAGGAAAACTGGGCTACAAAGCAGTGAATTTTATCTTCGCGCCGAACTAAATGCTTGGGTGATCGGTAAATATTTATTTAATTTGAGTAGCGATAATTTTTAAAAAGGCGATCATTTGTTTACTATTGGATTGATATTTGTGACTATTCCCTAAATATAATGTAGGTGTGTGTCGTTGCTAGATGGTTAAATCGACCATTTCATAATGTGCTTAAAACGTGAAATAGCGTGACAATATTTACAGCCGTAACTTATATTGCTCATTCCTAATTAGGGGCTGTGGTTGACGACGAAAAAAATCCCAAAGCCATTAAGAATGGACGGAGAGTAACGTTAAAATCTTGCAATAGATCATGACACGCACGTGATTGGGTGGGCGACACAAAAAGCACAACACAGCATGCCGACTCGGTAAGACCCCGCCGAAAATATAAAGACAACTAAAACTGCAATAAAATTATGAGAAAGTAACATTATTTACAAATTATGATTTCAAGGTAAATTGAGTTATATTGCAAACCGAATGTGGCAGGCATTATGTATACACCAAAATCGTTCAAAATTCTCAGAAATTGTGCACTTATAAATGGAGCACATGTTCATTGGTACAAATTTGCCCACTCCTAAAATAAAATTAAAGTAATCATTTTGTGCCTGCGTTTAAAACCTCTCCTTGAAATTGAAGAATTTTATATTCGTACTCTAAGTTAGCAAAAATAAAGTAAAATCCAATTGGTGTATTTGACCACAAATAGGACCAAAAAAAGCTAAAGTCGTTGCGCCGTCGTCATGCAACGACTCCTGCCTTGGCGTTGAGACTTAGAACTAGTACTAGTATTTTCGGGTCTTACCGCTCACGAATAGCACGACAACTCGTGAAAGTACTCACAGTCCGGTGCTGGAGGCTCCGGGTTGGCGAGCAGGCAGGCCGTCCACTCGGCCCGCGCTATCTCCCCGTCACCATCTCCATCGCAGCCGCGCGCCCACGCTCGCGCGCAACGCTTCGGCTTCACCACCTGCGGAAGACAGCACTTGTTATGCCTCCCAGGTAGAAGGATTATTTATTATTATTGATTGAAGGATTATTATTGACTTAGCCAAGGGGAATATGCAGTTAAAACTACAAGGATAGAAGGTTAGAAGGTACGGTTCGGTTTCACCAGCCGTACATTACAAAATGACCACAATACGTTTCTCCCAACATATTCTTCCAAGTACTACAAATCTCTGGAACCAAATGCCATGAGCAGCATTTCCGGATGATTGCGACCTGACGTCCGTCAAAAGAATGCATATTCGCACCTTAAAGAACTTCAACGTATGCATCTCTATATCCTATCGTATCGCTGATGTTCATAGGTGGCGGTGACCACTTACCATCAGGCGAACCGTATGCTCGTGTGCATATATTAATAAAAACTGACTTTAAATCATACTACAAGGATAAACTGGAGCAACAAGAATAGATCTAGGTAAAGTGGCCGGAAGATGGCCGCAGGCTTTTAACAATTCGCTTCTGAATTCGGGGAGGGATAGACCTAGGTGAGGTTGCAGAATGTCGTTGAATACGGGATACCTACAGTAGGTTGGGTTAATCTTTAGGAGAGGCATATTATGATCAGGCATATTATGAACGGTGAGCTTCTCATGGCTGATGAGAAAGAGAATTAGGTAAATTGTCTTATAGCCAGGAATGTTAAAAACCGGATAGAATAGCAAAGGTTGAACAGAAAAGTAGCACCTATTGGTTAACCTTCGATAGAAATAAAATTGCCTAATTATATATAGGTGAGAAAACATGAAAGCTATGTTCATTAGTGTATGTCTACTGATTTAATTCCAGAGAAAGGGAGGATTAAAAGGTGGAACAAGAGATAAATAGCGCAGATTTAAGAAGACCTAGACGAAGCAGTGGCAGATTCGAGCACTTGAAAACTCGTTACGAAGATACAGGTTTGTAGGTGGGTTATAGAAATAACAATTGTACGATATCGTCTCTTTAAACTATCCGTAAAGTATACATAAATCCGACGGAAGAATCATTAATGATTTAAAGAGTTAAATGATTGTTTTTGTATAATAGCACGGTAAAGTGGCTCCATTGCAGATGATTGTAAGTGGTGCATCAAGCTCCATGAGGCGATTACATCTCAATAGTTTACGCAATTAGACAGGCAGTTTCAATTTCCTGCACAAGCTACGATTAAAGGATTGTAATGAAAATTATATTCAAATCGACGAGTTCTCTTGGAATCCGAGTGTGCAATGACTTCGTTATTTCAAAAATGTACAAACAAAGTAGTGTGCTATTTTTAGTTTTTATTTGTTAGGGAAAAATTTCAATGCACTATTATTTGATGTTTGAGAAGGCACAAAATAACCACTCAAGTGTATTTTATTATGAATTTATGTTATAATCGTTCAAATAGTATTTGTGATGTTTTTTAAGAACTACTTGATGGCTGAAAATGCAGTCAACGTATCAGGCGATAGCAGACGTCACGCGCGCCGCACAATGTCTGGCCAAGCCTAAAGTAGTAAAACAGGGCAACAATGTTCGTGTCCACTGAATGAAAACCCGTAACAATCACGACGCGGACCTTTGGCAGTCGCAGTGATTGATTCCACGCCTCATGTTACAACCGGCTATTAGATTTGATTTACGTACGCAATGACGTCTGGACGCATTCTGTACAAGTCAAAGCATTTCAGCGTGTTCTTTATCCATTGTTTACTCGAATGACTTCCTGTGGTTTTATAATAATGTTTATACAAAACCTTTTGGATCGCTCAGTAATGATTTTACGAATGACAGCGTGGTTCAATCAAAATTATATATCATGCAATATCAGCAACCCGAAATATTGCATGATATCATCACGGTATATAATTTTTCCCATGTGGCGTTGAGACGCATCGTCAAATTCCCCTAAGATATTATCATTTATGTCTCTGTAAGCATTGTTTCAGTCATTCTTAAGGCGTGTTCCCTTGATCTAATCCTAGCGGTTATTTCCTTAAGCTTGTAGCGTATTACAACTCAATGGAATGACCAATGGATGAATGAATGGCCCTATCATTCCTAAAAAGGTGATAACCGGGAACTATGCTGTATGCATCAACGCTTTGGCATGTCTGCTTGATCTATTCTGAGATTTCTATGTTACCAAGTGCCTATATCGGATAACTAAGTATACTTGGATGGATGACATTGCTAAGATTCGAATTGTGGATATAACAGTCGCAGGAACGGGAAAAGTGGCGTCATAGAGAAGAGAGTAAGTAATGTTCAGTGAATAAATGTCGCCTCAAAACTATGATGAACTGAAGCGTGACTTCGTGTTAATTAAAACTCTCAAATATTTCTATACTTTCTGCACACACGTTATTAGCGCGCAATGAATGATAGATTACTATTATTATTGCATGATTTCGATTGCCGTTAATCAATATGTTCCCAATTAGTGAAACCCGCATATAAGAGGTTCGGTCTTGAATAAATATTTGAAATTTAGTTACTTATGAATCCATCTGAATATTGGCAGCACGCATTTTCGTACATTCATATTATTTAAAGTTTTATACTTAACAAATCTATATAAAATGGTATCGATATATTGTTTTTAAGGTAAACGACAAAATGTAACGATGTTTGAAGAATAAACAAAAATATAAAATTAAGTTATATTAGCACGACGCCAGACCATGCGCGTCTCTATAATTTATAAAGATTAGGGACAAATCCCAGGGCACACCTCTGACTTTTCGGAGTCTTATGTGTATTGATAGTCAATCATCATGAACTATAACGGTGAAGGAAAACATCGTGAGGAAACCTGCATACCATAGCGATTTATAAGAATTTCTATGGTACGTAAGTCCGCCAACCCGCACTAGGCCAGCGTAGTGGAATATATGGCCTAACCACTCTCAATCAAACTCTCGATTGTACGTGGGACGTATATGGGTTGATACTACTAGGACAATTAATATAATAGAACAATTAATACCTTTTTAATAAGTCTTCTCAGGCCCCTATACTCTGACTTCTGCAGCGCGTCGCTCCGGTCGCGGTCCAGCTCTCTGAACTTCCACTCGGCCACGACGCGCGGCTCCAACGACCCGCCGCCCTCCGAACGGACTCTCTCGTACTCACCGCTAAAAATCTTGATCAAATTGCCGTTGAACAAAGCGCGATCAGTGCGAGTACAACCTGAGAATTTATCAACACTTAATATTTGGTGCCAATCACCCAAACTGTTCAGATAAGAAACTATTTTACCCGTTCTGTACCGAGCGAAAATAAAACTTACTTCTTTTATTTCGCTGACCACGAATAGAAGAGCGACGTCTCGCATGCGACTTACCTGTAAATAAAGGATTATTGGATAAGTTCGTTGTCAGCGGAAACATGACGGGGCTCCGTAATTATCTGTTTTCTGACATGAACCCTATAAAACGCTTCGTCAATGGGAATAAAAGTTCCAGCAGACTGATATGCAATATAAGTTGGGAATGACAAATAAAGTAAGGCAAGTGTTTTTAATTATAACGCGTTAGTAAAATCTAGTGGTTAGTTTGTTTTTATTTTGGCACGGCAAATTTATCGCTCTGATACTTTATAGTAAGTTTAAATTATTATGCAATTACCGCAAAAGAGCAGTTTTAATGCACTATTGTGTTCCGGTATTAATTGCCATTGTAGCTAGACAAACTACTGGATATAATGAGACTTTTCATATTATGTTTTTTTTTTATTGCATTGAATGGCGAGACGAGCAAGCCGTTCGCCTGATGGTAAGCGATACGACCGCTCATAACAGTAGCAACATTCCACTGCGCTCGCCATCCTGAGACATAAGATGTTAAGTCTCAATATGTCCAGTAGTTGCTCTGGCTACAATGTCCTTCAATCCGAAACACAACAGTGAATTTAAGCAGTGTTGTTTCACGGGAGAAATAGACATTGCGGTGGTACCTACCCAGATGGCCTCTCACATATGAGAGACCTACCACCAGTAAAATATATATATCATATTATGTTTCAGGATAACGCGCGCAATGAAATGCCAAGCATTGCTTTATAATTCATGGTGTTGTTTGGTGTTGCTACTGTCCCTGAGCGGTCGTTTCGCTTACCATCAGGCGAATGATATGCTGGTCTCGCCATTCATTACTATAATATGACAATATCCTTCGCCAATCAAAACAATTCATGTTAGTAACCAGCCTGAAACCAATTCAATTTGAATCTCTTTAAGCTTAAAGCTTTTAAAACCTACTTTAAAATCATTAAATGAAGTATAAGCAGGTTATGCGTTAAACATCAGTTGCGTCTTAACTCTTATCATCTCAGTCTACACTTGGAAAGGTTAATTCCGCTGTTACCGTTTTTATGTTTACCCGTGTAATTTACTTTTATCACGCCTGCAATAAAACTAGCAATGTCTTATACAACACAATCACATCTCTGGAATGCACAGTTCAATATAGATATTTCTACCTAATCGTTAATCGAGTCCAATCAACGGACCGTGCACTTACTCATTTAGCATCATAGCCACCAACATGTCCAGTAATAAGCAACTACCAATCTTTATTCTCGGTATTGGCTATTGTTGTATCAGATATAAATCTTAATTGGTTAGTAACAAATTAAGAAATCATTACACCGCGTCGATGTTAAAAATCAATTTATCCCGTAAGAATGAACTTGAATGGTATCGCCTGTCGGATCTCGGAAGCGTTGATAAAACTGTGTGGTAATACAGATAGTGTTTTAATGAGCATGCCGTCGTTTAAGCGTATGTCGGCACCGCGACCCGCAGCCAATTGTTTTTTGTATGTGTGCGCCACGAGAGCCGAGACAGGGAGAAGGGTCCGCCCAACCGGTCCCAGAAGCAACTGATGTCCATCATTAACCCGCAGAAAAACCGGTAATGATTGCTGCGCTCTTTATACCTAGGTCGTCTATCCATTAAACCGTATTATTGAATTATATAAATAAATTGAGCCTAATGCTTCCGACTGCTGATTATGTTTTATGAGGTGAAGTAGTGTGAATTATAAAATAGCACGTAAGTTATGAAAGTGACTTTTTGCACATACAGATGACGTTACAGAGCATTACACTACAAATTAGATGTGAAAATGATTGCTAATTAAATGTTCCATGGAATGGTTTGTCATGCGAAACACACATGCTATTACTAAACACACAATATTTTTGTTAATGTTACTTATGAAATTGAATTTCAAACATTTTCTTCTTAAATTTTTTTCACATACCTAATCATTTTCGACGAACGTAGAAAATATTGAAGTGAAGGAACTCGAATTTCAAATTAAATTTACGTTGCGATCGGCGGCGGGGAGCGGAGTTGGTTGCAGACCGCAATCGAATCCAAACTGCACTTTATAGAAAGCAATTTTCGCTCCTTTCATTTCTTAATCCTTGACATGTTTCTTGGCTAGACCAAATTGACCGACCATTATAGAATTAACAATCTTATTGAATGAGTGACTCGGAAAAATTCTCATCAGTACTAAAGCAAATTGACTAATACACCCATCGGTTACATGCATAATCTTGTCACCATAGTATCAATTAAGTATCTAAGGTCTCGTAGATTTAAACACTACAAGAGATAATGTGAAGGTCAGTCTTGAATAGGGTTTTAAGATGGGGGTAATAGAAAATATTGCGCATATAAGTGGATTATAGATGGAAGCTAACTTTTCTCTGGAGTCTGCGACAGTACGGATTCGTGGGCATTTGCAAAGCTCCAATTATTTTTTATTAAATATTATGAACGATTTTACCACTTTTTTGCTGCATAATTTATTGAATAAGTAGAGGGAATTTGTTGAGATATGCATATGCATCCGCAGGTAAAGATTGTTCATAAAACATCTGTCAAAAGTTGGTGGCAAGCATTTTAAGAAAAAAATACGAACTTAACATTGGCATGTGGTAATAATAAAAAAATCGATATACCTCATCTATACATATGAATAAAATTGAAGTGTCTGTTTTAAAAGTGAAAATAAAAAAAAATGTCCAACTACATATCATTAATATACACGATACCTGTGCCGAAAATGATCTTTAAAAATTTTTTGTCTGTCTGTCTGTCTGTTTGTTCCGGCTAATCTCTGAAATGGCTGGACCAATTTTAACGGGACTTTTTTTGTCAGGTAGCAGATATAACAAGGAGTAACTTAGGCTACATTTATTTTAGAAAAATTCTTTTATTTTAGAAAAATAAAGTAATGTTACAATGCCCGCGCGCAGCTCACGCGCATGCCACCACTGGGCCGTCACGTCGGGCGCCTCCCACCACTTCTCCCATCAACGAATCAATATCACATTTACAAAATATTGTATATAAAGAAATTTTTCAATAAAGCTAATACAAAAAACTGAAAATAAATGTGTAACGGGAGTTTACCGCCGCTCGCTAAGAGATGGCGCCACCGTAGAATTAAATCGCATTATGGTTTCGTTACAAAGGTTGATAATTAAAATAAAAATGCAAAAGCCAAAAAATAAAAACCTATTAACTTTTTTGTTAAATTTCACGCGGACGAAGTCGCGGGCACAGCTAGTAGAAAATAATACTGAACTACATAATGTACGTCATGGCGCAAAAAAATGATGACCATTATAGACCAGCCATATAATAGTACTAGCTGTGCCCGCGACTTCGTCTGCGTGGAATTTAGCAAAAAAGTTAAATAGTTTATTTAGGTTTTTTTTTTGCATTTTTATTTTAATTATCAACCTTTGAAACGAAACCATACCGCGATCTAATTCTTCGGTGGCGCCATCTCTTAGCGAGCGGCGGTAAACTCCCGTTACACATTTATTTTCAGTTTTTTGTATTAAGTTTATTGAAAAATGTCTTTATATACAATATTTTGCAAATGTGATATTGATTCGTTGGTGGGAGAACTGGTGGGAGGCGCCTGACGTGACGGCCCAGTGGTGGCATGCGCGTGAGCTGCGCGCGGGCATTGCAACATTACTTTATTTTTCTAAAATAAAAGATTTTTTTCTAAAATAAATGTAGCCTAAGTTACTCCTTGTTATATCAGCTTCTTGACAAAAAAGTCCCGTCAAAATCGGTCCAGCTATTTCAGAGATTAGCCGGAACAAACAGACAGACAGAAAAAAAAATTAAATATCATTTTCGGCACAGGTATCGTGTATATAACGATATGTAGTTGGACATTTTTTTTATTTTCACTTTTAAAACAGACACTTCAATTTTATTTATATGTATGTATGTATAGATAACGATTGTCGATCAAACTAACGCGTTCGACACCATATTATGAATCTGAAATCAATGACGTTCTTAAACCAGTTGAGATAAAAATATAATGAAATAAAAATATATATGAGTATTTCCCATAATAAATATAAAATAAAATAAGAAAATATAATATTTAAACTAAAGTCCAATAATTCTGCGGCATGGATGAAGATATATTAAGTAGACTCCACGCATGTGGGTATCAGGGCAGAAAAATAAACGAGGATTACGTATAAGCACTAAGATGCAGATTATTTAATAATCCTAAACGTGCTTATTGATTTAATTTAGTTATCTCTCAATAGCTGGACGTGTATCATATAAATTATTGTACTCACAATATAGTACAGCATAATGTTTAGTCAAATAAATTAGACCGAAACTATTAACATTATATCCATTGCAAACACTAACAAGATTAGCTGTACATTATTTCATGTCCTAAAACGATTTGAAACCATTAGTGCATGTCCGACAAGTTATTGGCAAGTATTTTTATCAATAAATATGCTTTATGCACAGACATAACGTATGTACTACTTAATCATATGTCTATTGTCTGTCGTGAACGATGCAACACCTAACTGCATTCGCAAATAAATTGTTTCCACAAAATAGTGGTGCGTATCACTAATGGAACGGTTGTTTTAACTCTTTTGTAACGGCTTTATTAAATTCGTAGCTCAGGTAGACCATGGCTATATATAGAACTTCAAAGGTGGGAGCGGAGTAACCGAACGTTCCTTTCAAACGATGTCTGGAGCATTTTTTCTAACGACTTATGGTCGAAACGGGTTCTCTTTACCTTTGATGTAGAAAAAAACTGGACCCCATTGTGATCGGGCGTCGAGCTGTCTGACGCGGCTGCTGTTTCTAAGAAAACCACTCGGGGCTTTGTCGCCACTTTCGAAATAGACGGGTGTAAATCAGACGGCCGTCGGATATTTTGTTTCATTTAATTAAGTAGCGCTTTATATGTCATCCAGCAGACGCCCGCGTATACTTTGATATTTCTTTTTTTGTAATCTATTAACGTTTATTTTGAGATGAACTCGATAACATGTTTTTGTGTTATGGAAATAAATGCGCACACTCCACGCGCTATGTGGCCGTAACCGATCCTCTCGAATTGAAAAAATGGTCGAGCAAGATATTAAAATTAATTCATATACTCTACTCGGACTGCGGCTCGATAAAATTTATTAATTGTGCGATAAGTTATTTATGTTTTTATTTTCATTACAACAATATTTATTGCTATACCACGATAAATCAATAACGATTGAATTGAAATAGCAGTTGTTTTCAAGCAACCAGGTCAACTAAGTGGCAATAAATGTGTAATTACCACCACAGCCAGGCGCCAGTTATCTGTCTAATAGAAGAGACCAGTGATTGGCAAATACTGCTAACTAGACGATCAATAAAGTGTCAATTTTAGAGTCTGTGCATGTAAATGGGACCAACTGTGGCCTCGATCCAAATGCTTTTTGCGATTTTATGTGATTAGAAATTAATTGCGCACATATATTCTGTTATTTATTTAGTGGTTTTATTGAGAGTATTGAACGCTTAGAGTTGTCGTGACATTTCCATTGCTAATAAACAAGCGCAACACCTCAGAATAATATAAAAAAATATGATTTAGCGCCGTTTATCCCGGTCAAATCGGCCGATATTGCTATGTATGCAATATAAGTTTTAAATGGTGCGGCCGTGCTAATGAAGTGATGGACATAAATCATGTATCGCGCGACAGCTAATGCCGCCACGAGACCGTCAATTATATCAACAGCTGTCTTTTGATAATTTCTCACTTGGTCACCAACTTGCAGTGCGGCCACAGAAATAACAATTTACACATCAATTAAATGCATACTCGAGGCGACTGTCTAGATTTTTATTTAACAAAACAGGAAATCAAAAGAGCGCCGCTTGAATTATTGCCGTATTTAAATTAAATATGTTTCTATCGGACGGCAGATCACGCATAAATTCGTGTCAGTCGCACAATGTGCATTGAGTTGCCGATAAATCCTAACACCACTCTCCTATACATAATAGATTATACATAATACAAGAAAGATGAAAATAGCCGCCAAGTCGTGTAGGTATTCGAAGAAGGGTTTACTATTATGGCGCCATTTCATATTCCCACTTATGGTCAGGTTTCAATAGGACAACTGTTTAGACATGCGACACGCGACTCCGCGCCGCCTTACGTGAATGCTAAGTGATATCGCAAGGGAAATTTTCGATCGCGAGCTTTGAAGCTTTTACATTGATTTCAAATACTTTTTATCAGGAGCCACCGGAGCGCGAAAACGTACTGGCCCGGATAGTGGCGGCATTGCACCTGATGGTAAGCGCAAATGCCGCCCAGGCAGAGTATATATATAGTAATATAGTAAGTATAGTAAACAATTATGCCGGCCTGCTAAGGTGCCTCTTCGCACTACGGCGGAAGGACCCAGGATTGTAGGAAGGAGGGAACACGTGAGACGGCAAACAATTCCACAGCCTGACGATGCGGCACAAAAAAGAATTAGAGAACCGGTTGGTTCGCGCCTGGATGGTGTGGACCGACAAGCTATGGCTTCGCAGTCCATACCCGGCCGGATCTGCGCTTTATACAAACGATAAAGCTGTCCGGGCGTGAAGAACCGACGCACCCTGTTCAGGACTCCAACCCTGCGTGATGTGCCAGATATTACGCCCTCGATGTGATTCCTTGGGTTGAGATCACAGCGGATATCCACACCAAGGATACTCAGGTCATTCCGCACTGAGAGGGGAGTACCCTGAAGAATGGAGAGGGGAGAGAACGGGGATTTTTTGCACGTGAACGCACACACCTGAGTTTTCTTGGCATCGAACTCAACCATATTCCTGAAACCCCATGTAGAAATGAGATTCAAGGTTCGGTTGAGCTTAATGACAAGATCTTCACGTCACATGACAGTTTCGACTCGGCAACTCGGAGGCCTGCAGTGGTATCGCCCATGAACCGTGAAATGAAATGAAATGAAATGAAAATAATTTATTGAATCCATTAAAATGTTCAACATCATTTAGATTCAGTCATTTTTTTATCTACCACCCGGTTCGGAAAGCTGTTTTCACTAGAGAAGAACGGGCAAGAAACTCTAGTGTTGCTCTTTTCAAAACCAGTTTACAATGTAGTGAATTTTTACAAAAGTTACAAAACGTGCAGTCATTTGCATAGCAATGAATGTTGCAAAGCGACAATATGTCATTGATATGCAGAATAAACAAGGTGGGCGACAGCACCGAGCCCTGTGGAACTCAGGCATTTACCGACAAGAGCGCCGAAGCGTGTCCGTCAACGACTACACGTATTCTACGCCCATGCAGAAAGCCGGAAATCCACAAACACAGGTTGACCGTATGCGGGAAGCTATCAAACGCCTTGGCTATGTCGAGGCTCACAGCAAGAGCCTCGCCACGCCTGTCAATCGCCTCACCCCAGCGATGCAGGACAAACGCTAGAAGATCACCCGTTGATCGATATTGACGGAATCCGTATTGTCTGTCACTGATCAACGAGTGATCCTCCAGGTAGCGGAACAATTGAGCGTTTATGATCCGCTCCATGACCTTACACATCACTGAGGTGATAGCGATAGGGCGGTAATTGGTAGGGTCCGACCGAAATACCCTTTTTGGGGATCGGTTGCACTTTGGCCTCCCTCCAAGATTCCGGCACAACACCTGTGCGGTAGGACGCTCGGTAGAGGCGAGCCAGTGCAGGTGACAACTCGGCTGCACAAGCCCGTAAAACTACCGCTGGTATCCCATCCGGACCACTGGCTTTCCGCACATCGAGAGACCGTAACTCACGCCGCACATCACACTGCCTGATGCGAATATCCGCCATTGAGAAACCGCAGTTAGGCAGTGTAGGCAGCGTCTGAGAATCACGGTCTTCGAGGCGGGAATTAGCCGCAAAGAGATTTGCCAGTAAGGCAGCTTTCTCTTGCGGCTTGTGAGCCAGCGAACCTTCCGGGTACCTCAGCGGAGGCAATGCTGGACGGCAGAAGTTAGACTGAACGGCCCTGGCCAAACTCCAATAAGCACGACCGCTAGTCGGGTGCTTGGCCAACGCACGCCCAATCCTGCTAACGCGCTGGGCATCCGCTCTAACGTAAGCATTCTTGCAGGCCTTGGTGGCCCGGTTGTAGGCTTCTTTGAGGGAACCGATATTGGGATCCTTCTTGGCGTGACCCCTGATCCAAGTGCGATACGCCGCTTGTTTGTCACCGACAGCATCAGCGCAAGCACAATTAAACCAGGAGCGTCCACGGCCCTTACTGGCGATCTCAGAGGAAGGAATGCAGTAATCCATTCCTAGCCTAATCTCGCCAGCAAAAGCATTGGCACTCGCTGAAGGATCTTTGCCCTCAAAGCAGTGTTGCCTCCAAGGGACGGATGCGAAATATTCCCGCATACCATCCCAATCTGCCGACGAGTAATGCCAGACCTTTCGCTTAACCTGCACGGGACGTGGAGGTGGAACGAAAGGTACTGACGACCCAATCAGGCAGTGATCGGAAGTGCCCAGAGGCGCACTAACGGTCACACGATACCCGGCCGGGTGACTCGCCAGCAGAAGGTCCAGCAGAGAAGGCTCATGACCCGCCACATCCGGGATCCTGGTGGGCTGGTTCACCAGCTGTGTCAAGTCATGAGTCAGAGCAAACGCATTATCAGTCTTGGAGGATCCCAGCCACAATTCGTGATGTGCATTGAAATCCCCCAAGACCACCATTTCGGCCGACGGGAACTGCGCCTGCGCGTCATCAGCCGCTTGGCTAAGATACCTGAACAGCCGACTCGTCTCATCGTCCCCGTTGTGTGACCTGTAAAGGCACACGTAGATGCGGCTCAGGGAACCAAAATCCACGTGCACCCACAGAGCGGAGAAGGAGGGGTCCTCCATGCAGCGCAGACGGCGACAGCAGACGTCCGATCGAACAAGTATACCCCGGCTTTAGGCTTAAAGTTTTCTTCAAGCGAATAACCGGGGTACAGCAAGTAAGAATTGTCGGCCGGACAACGAATCTGCGTCTCCGTCAAGAAGAGCAAAGCAGGCCGGGCCGTCTCGAGATGGCGGTGGACGGCATTGAGGTTGGTATGGAGACCGCGGATGTTGCCGAACTCCATAGTGAACGCGGTGGTGGAGTTATGCACCGCTGAAGAACCTGCTCTGTTTATACCACAGTTTATACGCACTGTCATGAAGTAAATATGGGATGACAATAGACATTTCCAATAAAAGAAACAACGCGCCGCCAACTGCGCTGGACGTGGGCTTCTTATTTCCTTTATAACTCAATTGAGCCAGCCAAGTATGAAAAACAGATAAGCTTTGATGTTTTGTAGTAATTACTTTTGAAATTCCTGAGGGCTGACTGCGTGTTGGCTCGGGTTTAGAGCACACTTGTTATCAGCGCCCCTGGCCCGCAGCGGCTCGGATACATTTTGTTCGTACATCGATTTACTTTTAATTTGCATTCTTCGATAGAATTAAGTGCAGAATCAAGTCAAAGCAGGTCTAAAGTTATTGACTCACGCCAGACATTTTTACCTGAGTTTATTTTTGTAACAAAAATCGTTCCCTCTTCACTCTTTTAAACAAACTTGAGACTGAGTCACGTCGCAAGTCCGTCGCAGACGAGTCTACCCAGTTGTTTTGAGATATAGTTGAAGAATTCTAGCATTTCCGGTGTTTTGAATAGCCGTAATATAAAACCACCGTCCGCAGACGACGCTACTACACCGACTTTCGGTATGTAGGTTATAAGTTATTTATCAATCAAGATTTTATGAAGGCGTATAAAGTTAATCGCGGCGGAACGGTGGAAGCGGCTGTATATTGCCCGTGTACTTTGACTACACAAGATTACAGTTTCAAATGATTATATAATTATATATAGTTTTCGAAGACGCAACACGGATGAAATAATGCTAGTCTGTTATTAAAATGAGTTTCCCCATATCGAGTCGACCCGGAGTTCACCGGTACTGTGTTATCTGATTGTGAGGTGAGTGAGGTGAGCGCGGTGAGCGGCGCGCTGCACTCAGAGACACATCCGAGATTACATTTCGACTACCGCATACAAATCATGGCTAATTTATTATACACATTACCCACGCGATTCAATACTTTATTAAACTCTCCAAGCGAATATACATTATATTTTCCGCTCAAACATACAAACTTCATATTTATGAGGCGCTCAAAACGTGTACCTATTTTACGTGATGATTTCGTGTAAAATTCATAAGAAGGTGTGAGCGTATGAGGAAGCTCAGATTAGGCCGAATGGCGGGCGATGCCCTGCGTAGGACGACCCTTTGTCTGAAGGGTATAGCTACTTATAGCTACACTCGACCTATTTGGGGATAACCAGAAGCTACTAGATCATATGCATACAAGAGCACGGCCCACACATACACGGCAGTCGGCACGACTTGTAGCCGCTATGTAATTGATTGACACTATCGGGACTCGGTACGATGTTCACGACGCCACAGTTTAAATCGTACACGCGCACCGTAATATCAACGTATCCATACTTAGCATGGTAATTGTGGTCAAATTTGAATGTTTAATTATTCACTACTGAGACAGGTATCAATTTCGCGGCTATCAGACCACTTTACTATTTAGTCAAAATTGATTTGTGTATTCATTTGGATATCATTATGCGGCCGCCGCAATTAACTGACGTTTGACAGCAGGACATTTCTGATCCACGATAAAATCTTATTATATTTAACGACTAAATGAAATATGAAGGGGAACCGGATATCGACATGTTGACTGTTATTCAAATGTCGCAAACTGTATCAAAGTTATTGGCAATATTTGTGTACCTATGTCGTAAGAACGATCTGTATAAGACAAATGTTTATAAATATATTCCACTTACTGAAATAAAACTATTATTTACAGATTTTATCGCGGATTTGTTTTAATTTTACTTTACTATTAATTTTAAAAATCAAGCCAAATCCGCGATAAATTCCGTAAATTATAGTTTTATTTCTATGAGTAACATATATTTCACTTGTTCAGTGATACGAACATAAAGGTACAGTGGCTAGAAAAGAGCAGACTCGCAAAAACTTCCCAATACGCGAGCGCTCGCATCAATGTCATCTAATTCGATAATAGGCACCTGTCTAATAAACAAGTCAGGATGGTCGCCTTCCTTCACTACGGGCCCCTGACCGCTTTTCTTTTCTGGTAAAACATGATGTCCTCACAAAGTATGACGTATCTTCAACAGACTGCCATGCCGTAGCAACACAAAATTACATTTGCAGAGAACAGAATATCTTGCAATCGATAATTATGGCATTCAATGTGAGTGCATTTATCATTTACGTTGGAAGCATAGCATAGAATGTTATGTGTGTAGGTAATAGGTCAGCAAGTATATGCATCGTATGAACGTATTTTATTTATAAATCTATCATCAATGCACTCTGTTCTTAATCCCCGCCGAGAATAAACAATTGTTGAAAATATTTTTTCGTACGCGAGATACAACGCAAAATGTTGGCGCCACATCACGTTCCAGTTAAAAAATACAAATTCTTTAAACAGATTCCAAGAGCATCGAACGTATTCATTAAAAACGACCATAAACAAGAAAAGGAAGCCAACTAACAAAGAAAATAACTACGAGTACGAGCTGAACATGTTCGCAGAGTTCCGTACCCGAATTGCTGAATTTAGTCAACATTCAATTAACTTGATGAAATTAGGATTTTCTGGAGAAAAATAATATTATCTGCCATTGATCATTGGCTATTTTGTTGTGTAGATACATGAGAAAAATCAAACATGTAAATATTAATGCAAGTATTCTAATATTATGATAATTTGATGGTTCTAGAGATCTCGTGAAACCCATTTATTTAAACGATGTTTGAAAATAGTTCACATCGTAAATTAATTAATTAAATATAGTCCAAAGAAGCAATAACAAACTGATACGTTTCGTAGTAAATCTTATTTAATTTCGTTGATTGATAACATAACATGGTACAAATGAGTCTTTAAATTTACTGGCGCCATTCTACTAGTCAATGAACCCTAAATTAATATCAAAATAAAATCAAGATAATAAAAGTGATGTGTTTATAGAATTGAATAGTGTCTAGTGATACCGGATATTGAGCGTCGGTGCGGCGCGGCGCGGCGCGGCGTTTAGTCGAAATCACACCGCTGTTCACTGATTTACATAGAACCATTGAGTCAAACATGTTTAGTGTTGACAGTACACACAAATAAACGTACACGCTTGTGCTACTTAACGATGAATAATTAGCATCCATTTATCTAAACACTGGAACTTACAAAAACCACTCTAGTAGTAACATAAACAAAGGCTTTCGTCTGGATCACTGTTTATAAATTTCGTGCGATGTATTTTCACCCGTATTTACTGCCCGCTGTTAGCTAAAACAGATGTTATGAATCCGGGTGCGAAGCGGCTATTTCTCTTACAGATACCTAGAATCTATTAGATTTCAATACTTTAACAACACCGCCTTATTTTTTGCCGAACACAATTCCCATTTCGCGCTCTTCTATTTTAGTATTCACGTTATCTGGGCAAATACTCGAGTAACTTATCTTTTATTTGCCATTAGCTCTATGTAAATGTTATTAAAGTGTAACCCACTTACGAAGGAGCAAATACACAAAGGCTGACCCTTCTTGTGAAAGGTAAAATAATGTCATGACACGTACATTATAACCCACGAGGCCTTTAATGATAAAATTAATATGTGCACAAATTGGTACACCGTTTGTCGTGTACCGGCGAATACAGAATGGAAATAGATCGATTGTTATCTAGGAAAATGTCAACTAGCTATGTAGTTTTCAATTGCGTAAAGATAAGAGCACAATGTTGTTAGTATTCGTTTATCCACCATAAATCCACCTCACAAACCCAATGTGGTAGCTTCATAATAGGTTTTATAATAGCATATTAAACATATGAACGCGAACCACCTTTACGGCATTGTTCCATTATGACAGGAGCAGCTAGAGCATCGTAACGAGTATAAAGTATAAAGCATGCGATATCTCACCAGTCCTGGTACAGTCGGGCCTGCCGTTCCGGACGCCGGTGTCGGGAAGGCGCTTGCCGTCGGGCGTGACGCACCAGCAGCCGGCGGCGGCGGTGCCGGCCGCGCCGCACTGCACGGCCGCGTACGAGCCGTCGGCGCGGCAGCGCGGCGTGTACAGCGGCCGCGGCGGGCGCTGCGCCGCCTGCGCCGACTGCGCGCTCAGCGCGTACCGCAACGCGATCAGGCAAGACGACTGCCCTTCTATATACACACGCTACTGTTCACACCACATCCTGATATCACTACTACAACACTACAGTCTACAACACATCCTCTACCACCTCAACGACCGAAACTATACCTCGGCGACTCTTGTTTTTCATACAAATTATCATCACCGACCTCAATACGCTTCGGACGACCTCGTGATGAACCGTGTTTATTTATTTCTCACCCGTTTCACATTGAAGTATATTGGCCTTTAATGCCGAATTCTTAGCCGCCTGCACAAAAAAACAGTACAAGTACGTAGCATTTTATTATAAACACAGACTGGTCTGTAAACAAACAGTCAGCTTCTATGCATTGTACACGCATAACAACAAAACGTTATGGACATTTAAAACGTATTTTATATTCCGCACAGAAACTTGTGCGGTTATTGATTCAATAAATGGTTATATTGCGTTATCAATATGGAGTGGAAGTCCAGAACAACGCCGTACCTACACACAAAGGGTTTCATAGAATATAGTAATTTAGGAAGCAAAGCGATGCATTGTGTCTCCTCGTTACACTAATGTATAAACTACTTGCAGTACAAGATAAATAATTTATGATGTCGCGCCTATCAACGCTCGATTATAGAATCAATAGGATCACATGACGAGATTCTATAACTGGGGGAGCTTTTAAAAGGTTACAGTTTCAGTTTATGTTTTATTAATAAATTCCCAGTCGTTCTTTTATTTAGTATCAAAGGGAATTTCAAATATTCTAAGAGGTGCTGTCAAGAAAAGAGACAGGGTTCCGTCGCTGTGAGAACTTGAATATGTCATGTCAAAGTCGTTTAAACTTATCTACAATCGAGCCCAGATAAGTTTATCAAGTGAATTTATTTTACAATTACCCCGAGATTAAATTCAAGTGTTTGCTATTTAAATGAAATTCAATTTCACCAAACATTCTTCAATTAACGTAGTAATTATATATATTATATTATTTTTTTTATCTATTTATTTCCAAACTTACATCTACTTTTACAGGATACCCTAATGCAGTAGTGTAGCATAGTAAAAATTTTTATGTTTCATTTTGTCTTATAACAAATGATATTCATCGCTATTTTTGTGAATTCACTCAGGGAAGAATTCACTTAATATATACCGGGTATCTTAAGACTGCTACCGAAAACGTAGCCGGGTGGTAGTTTTAGTGACTACAAACACAAAGCAACTAAAAATTTCGCTAAGAAACGCGACAGTTATTTTTTATGATTTTTTAAACATCGTCATTTTTTGGTGGTAAATCCCTAGTTTTAGCTAAAATAATAATTGAAACTCTTTTATACCTTAGATTATTTATAAATAAAAGGGTACACACTGTTATTTTAGGAAAAAATGCATTTACCACCCAAATATGGTCAAAGGAAAAAAATATCAAAAAAAAATATTGTCGCTTTTTTTTGCCACTTTTTCTGTTGCATTGTGTCGGAAGTCGCTTAAACTACCACCCGGCTTCGTTTTTGGTAGCAGTCTTGATATACCCTGTATATATGTATGTATTTATGTATTATAATTTAGGTATATAAGTATGTTATATTTAAAACATCATATATAACCTGTACATCTAGTATTTTTTTTATCTCGTTCTCTGTAGTCTGTACCTACTGCCCCATTAGTTCTTTATTATATTAATCCAGTCCATCCAAAGGTTACCTGGAAGAGATCGCAGCTAGCGATAAGGCCGCCAATTGTTACCATGTCTTTAGTTTTAAGTATTTAATTTGTTATTGTTCCTTTTTTATGGTGTACAATAAAGTATATATATAAATAAATAAATAAATTGTGCAGTTTCCTCTAATGCAAAGGGACGTTAGTGTTCAATTAAATACGATTAGGTTATACACGTATAATATGTTAATATACATATGCAATGAAAGATTTAAAGGCAAGCAAGATGAAGGATTAATAAACGAAAAATAAATGTTTCTAAAGCGATGGTATCTAAACTGTTTTGCTGGACTTTATGTCAAATATGATCCGCTCAACTTATGATGTAAACTTATTAGCCGTGCTGAATAATCCTTTAATGCCTTGTTGGCAGACCGGATTACACTTGTGTATTCTTAATTCTTATTAAGGATAAGAAAACCACAACTAATTCGAGCTTGCTTCAAACAAGGATAAAGTTTTGGTTTTAAAAATATAGTTGATGTTAGGTAAAATTGGGAAGTTAGAACACGCCGTCGATAAATAGAAGGTTTGTGCCGTCGCCGGCGCCCGCAATAATAAACAACTACAAAAGATAGGTGTTTACTGCGACCTACCATGTCTCCTTCTCGGTCATTGTTTAACGCAGCGCTGTTTTTATTTCACACAAGTCTGATATCATTTATAAACATTTAAAATTAGCATTTCAGTTAAAACAGATCTCATTCTGTAAACTCATCAGTTCGTTTAATTTGCTTGTGATGTCGTATCTATCATACTATGGACTCGGATTGAGCAATTATCTTACTCAAAATAGTTGTTTGACAAAAATCTCTTTAAAATTTATACAGGTTGTCCCAAAACTAGATGGTAAAACGATAAAGGACGATAGACAAAATTATGAGGGCAAAGTAACAACAAAAAATATAGTCCTATACCCCTATTAGTATTCAAGTTATAGCTATATTACTATACATTAAAAAATCTACTTCAAGCAACACTTTGTAGCATTGCGACCAGTATTTTCTATATTATTTTAATCGAATTTTTAAAATGTGTAATAGATAAGCTTAAGACCTACATACAAAAAAAAGTCAATTGTTCTCTATTTTCCCTTCCATGGCATGATACGATGTTCCTTAAAAAAAACATTTTTGAGTAAAAAATATTTCAAGTCGATCAATAAATAATTAAAAATGTCTGCTATGAGGAATTGGATTATATTTCCTGCAATATACTCGTATATTAGTTTGGATATGCAGGTCTAATCTCAGCTTATTCTACTTAACAATGCAAAACGTCAATTAAAATAATAAATTATATAAATACAACGTGTTGGTCAATGTAGAATTTTTTGTATGTGGCTGCTGGTATGGTGTGTATTTTTTAACCGACTTCAAAAAAGGAGGAGGTTCTCAATTCGACTGTATGTTGCTTTTTTTTATTTTTTTTATGTTTGTTACCTCGTTTCTCTGTACTGTG
The DNA here is from genome assembly GCA_009982885.2 of Hyles vespertilio. Lineage (NCBI taxonomy): Eukaryota > Metazoa > Arthropoda > Insecta > Lepidoptera > Sphingidae > Hyles > Hyles vespertilio. The sequence continues at coordinate 32,966,937 of CM042833.1, read as the reverse complement.
TGAACCGATTTCGATCATTCTTTCTTTGATTGAAAGCTGGTGCTTGTCGTTTGGTCCCATAAAAATATGGTGAAGATCTGATGAATATCTTCGGACCTGAAGAGGGGAAGTCCTTAATATTAAGGGGAATTGCAATGGTTCTTTTTGCGTTACGTTCATTAGAAAAGTTAAGTTACAGTGAGAGAGGGAAAAAGGGGTGGGGGTGAGAGGGGGTGGGTGATAAAATTAAAATACACGTAAATTCTAATATCTTCGGCAGCTTTCAACCGATTTTAGTGATTTCGTTTTCATTAGAAAAAACGTATTGACAGGTTGATCCCAGGAATACAACATGAAGATGTGATGATTATGTTCGGACCTAGAGAATATAACTCTTCAAAATTTAGTAGGATTCCAATGGTTCTTTTTGCATTAGGTTTATTATAAAAGTTAAGTTACAGTGAGGGAGGGAAAAAGGGGTAGGGGTGAGGGGGGGGGGGGGTGATAAAATTAAAATACACGTAAATACTAATATCTTGAGCAGCTTATAACCGATTTTAGTGATTTCTTTTTCATTAGAAAGAACGTATTAACAGGTTGATCCCAGGAACATAACATTAAGATCTGATTATCATGTTCGGACCTGGAGAGTAGAACCCCTCAAAATTTAATAGGATTTCAACGGTTCTTTTTGCATTGGCTTCAGTATAAAAGCTAGGCTACAGTGGTTGAGGGAAAAAGAGGTAGGCGCGAAGGGATGGGGGGGGGGGAGAAAAATATTAAACATGTGAATATTCCAATATCTTTGGCAGCTTTTAGCCGATTTTAGCGATTTCATTGTCATCGGAAAGAACACATTCCTTGTGGGGACCAAATCTTCTTAATTTAAATGCCTATCAACACTAAAAAGTTAAAAATAACTAAAATTTTTAATAAAAAAATAATACCGACTTCAAAACAAAAATCCACTAAAAACCAAAAAATAATAAATACCAATAAACATATAGATATTTAAATTAATATAAGGCATACGTCCTACATGTTTGGTACTTGGCGGCCCGTCTTCAATATGATACGCATATATTTTGATTTGTTGGCTAGTCAAGTCATTAAGCAAAGTAATCAACATGCACGAGTTCCATGAAATAAATAATTTTTTTTTTTTGCTTTGGAGTGGTATTTATTATTTTTTGGTTTTTAGTGGATTTTGTTTTGAAGTCGGTATTATTTTTTTTATTAAAAATTTTAGTTATTTTTAACTTTTTAGTGTTGATAGGCATTTAAATTAAGAAGATTTGGTCCCCACAAGGAATGTGTTCTTTCCGATGACAATGAAATCGCTAAAATCGGCTAAAAGCTGCCAAAGATATTGGAATATTCACATGTTTAATATTTTTCTCCCCCCCCCCCCCATCCCTTCGCGCCTACCTCTTTTTCCCTCAACCACTGTAGCCTAGCTTTTATACTGAAGCCAATGCAAAAAGAACCGTTGAAATCCTATTAAATTTTGAGGGGTTCTACTCTCCAGGTCCGAACATGATAATCAGATCTTAATGTTATGTTCCTGGGATCAACCTGTTAATACGTTCTTTCTAATGAAAAAGAAATCACTAAAATCGGTTATAAGCTGCTCAAGATATTAGTATTTACGTGTATTTTAATTTTATCACCCCCCCCCCTCACCCCTACCCCTTTTTCCCTCCCTCACTGTAACTTAACTTTTATAATAAACCTAATGCAAAAAGAACCATTGGAATCCTACTAAATTTTGAAGAGTTATATTCTCTAGGTCCGAACATAATCATCACATCTTCATGTTGTATTCCTGGGATCAACCTGTCAATACGTTTTTTCTAATGAAAACGAAATCACTAAAATCGGTTGAAAGCTGCCGAAGATATTAGAATTTACGTGTATTTTAATTTTATCACCCACCCCCTCTCACCCCCACCCCTTTTTCCCTCTCTCACTGTAACTTAACTTTTCTAATGAACGTAACGCAAAAAGAACCATTGCAATTCCCCTTAATATTAAGGACTTCCCCTCTTCAGGTCCGAAGATATTCATCAGATCTTCACCATATTTTTATGGGACCAAACGACAAGCACCAGCTTTCAATCAAAGAAAGAATGATCGAAATCGGTTCACACAGTACAGAGAAACGAGGTAACAAACATAAAAAAAATAAAAAAAGCAACATACAGTCGAATTGAGAACCTCCTCCTTTTTTTGAAGTCGGTTAAAAAATACACACCATACCAGCAGCCACATACAAAAAATTCTACATTGACCAACACGTTGTATTTATATAATTTATTATTTTAATTGACGTTTTGCATTGTTAAGTAGAATAAGCTGAGATTAGACCTGCATATCCAAACTAATATACGAGTATATTGCAGGAAATATAATCCAATTCCTCATAGCAGACATTTTTAATTATTTATTGATCGACTTGAAATATTTTTTACTCAAAAATGTTTTTTTTAAGGAACATCGTATCATGCCATGGAAGGGAAAATAGAGAACAATTGACTTTTTTTTGTATGTAGGTCTTAAGCTTATCTATTACACATTTTAAAAATTCGATTAAAATAATATAGAAAATACTGGTCGCAATGCTACAAAGTGTTGCTTGAAGTAGATTTTTTAATGTATAGTAATATAGCTATAACTTGAATACTAATAGGGGTATAGGACTATATTTTTTGTTGTTACTTTGCCCTCATAATTTTGTCTATCGTCCTTTATCGTTTTACCATCTAGTTTTGGGACAACCTGTATAAATTTTAAAGAGATTTTTGTCAAACAACTATTTTGAGTAAGATAATTGCTCAATCCGAGTCCATAGTATGATAGATACGACATCACAAGCAAATTAAACGAACTGATGAGTTTACAGAATGAGATCTGTTTTAACTGAAATGCTAATTTTAAACGTTTATAAATGATATCAGACAGGGGGGGGGGAGAAAAATATTAAACATGTGAATATTCCAATATCTTTGGCAGCTTTTAGCCGATTTTAGCGATTTCATTGTCATCGGAAAGAACACATTCCTTGTGGGGACCAAATCTTCTTAATTTAAATGCCTATCAACACTAAAAAGTTAAAAATAACTAAAATTTTTAATAAAAAAAATAATACCGACTTCAAAACAAAAATCCACTAAAAACCAAAAAATAATAAATACCAATAAACATATAGATATTTAAATTAATATAAGGCATACGTCCTACATGTTTGGTACTTGGCGGCCCGTCTTCAATATGATACGCATATATTTTGATTTGTTGGCTAGTCAAGTCATTAAGCAAAGTAATCAACATGCACGAGTTCCATGAAATAAATAATTTTTTTTTTTTGCTTTGGAGTGGTATTTATTATTTTTTGGTTTTTAGTGGATTTTTGTTTTGAAGTCGGTTTTTATTTTTTTATTGCCATATCATAATTCATCATCATCGAGTGCGTGGTAGCCTGTTGGTAAACGGACTAGACGCGACTGCCTACATGTTCACGGTGGTCGCGGGTTCAAATCCCAGGGCACACCACTGACTTTTCGAAGTCATGTGTGTATTGATAGTCAATCACCACGCACTAAAACGGTGAAGGAAAACATCGTGAGGAAACCTGCATACCATAGCGATTTATAAAAATTTCTATGGTATGTAAGTCCGCCAACCCGCACTAGGCCAGCGTGGTGGACTATATGGCCTAACCACTCTCAATCATACTCTCGATTGTAGAGGAGGCCCGTGCCCTGCAGTGGGACGTATATGGGCTGATACAGATATCATCATTATTTGGTCTATCTCCCGTTACCGATATTTTCTAGGACATCTGTATTACATATATTATAAGAGTATACCCGCGTGTTTCAATGACTACCATGATGCAGAAGAATTTTAAAACCTCAAGGATATAATACAAGCTTCTTGTTGTTTAGTTTAGATAGAGATGTTTAGCATATTGTTGGTAACCGGGCACCCAACTGCTACAAATTCTATTATTCACACTAGAAAATACTGTATAAAAAATTGATATTATTTAAATACAGGGTATATCAAGACTGCTACCGAAAACGATGCTGGGTGGTAATTTAAGCGATTTCAGACACGATACAACAGAAAATTTTGCAAAAAAAAAAGCGACTATTTTTTTTTGTTGTTATTTTTTTCCTATGGCCATATTTGGGTAGTAAATACATTTTTTCCTAATATAATAGTGTATACCCTTTTATTTATAACAACTCTAAGGTATAAAACAGTTTAAATTATTATTTTAGCAAAAACTATGGATTTACCACCCAAAAATGACGATATTTAAAAAATCGCGTTTCTTTGCGAAATTTTTAGTTGCATTGTGTTTGTAGTCACTAAAACTACCACCCGGCTTCGTTTTCGGTAGCAGTCTTGATATACCCGGTATATATCCCTAATGATGTAAAGCTATTTTTAATACACCACAAAAATATGCGACGAAAATAATGAACAATATCTGTAGCCAGTCTTATCGCTAAAGGTCTGCTGTCCCTGAGACAACTGATTCCTCAAAAAGTGTTAGTAATAAATGCAGTAAATAATAAAAGAGAAAATATAATACATGAATATTTATAACTTTTAAAATACACATGTGCACAAGTATACAATATATATATATACATAATATACATAGTACAAGTTGCGATGGAACAAAACTTATATGTGCGTAACCAGTACCTAACCTGGATTCACTTCGTGCACCTGAAGACACTTAAGAAAGCGTCAAAGACCTTAGATTGTTTCATAATCTTGACACTGTTCTGGCCACTGGTCTAATATACATATAACACTAGTTCATTTTAGACACCAGAAATTGCCATGTAATGTTAGAGACGGTCTATGGCAGAGTTGGCTTATTGGCTGACATATTTTAGTAGAACTTACCGCCGCATGGTCCTTTCTTGGCAATGGTGACAGGCTCCCCAGCGCACTGGACCTTCATGAGATGGCACCGCGAGGAGTAGGTCCGACCGTCAGTGCCACAAACCGCTCTCCGAGCGTTCGCAGCGTTTGCTTCGCAAGACGCCACCCGAGCTGCGCAAGTGTCGCTACTTTGTGTACTAGTCTGGACAAGAAACATACGTGATTAGCATTATAGACAAAACAAAGACTGCTATTGGAGAATCTCTCGCCCTCACACCCACCACTGGAGCTCCTGTGAGCCTGGACAAAAGTCGCACGCAATGTAAGCGAGCATTGAAGCTCGACGAGTCTCCGAGATTGTTTATCTTGTCTTAAACCGGCAACGAAATTAATCTACAAAGACCAATACAGCCAGTACATATGCCGGGAAAAGAATAGTATTGGATGGTAGTAGCATGTATCCGTTGTGGTCTCAAAAGTAGTATTTTTATAAGGCTTCCGTGCAACTAGTGTTTTATGTAAGGACAATGTGATGTAACTATTGCATACTCTAAAGTTAATTTTGTTGGTTAATTGCAATATGAAGTTTATAGTAGCAACTGGCCTTCATTAAGCACCTGACATTCAAAGAAACTGGAAATAGGTAGAAGAAGAAAAAGCTTCCGATAGGTCTACGTAAATATTAGATTCAAAATGAATTCGGATGGGTTTGTCTTTAAATGTAAATTTAAATCTTATTTTGTTCGTTGTAACAAGTAGGTACCAAAAATGTGTTTTTTTTTTTTCAAAATGTAACAACTTTAAATTCAGTGTTTTTTTTTCACTTCTTGACAAAAGTAGGTTTGTATTCGTATGACGTAGCCATATGAAGTCAAAATTGAATAGAGTCGGTCGATTCACAACTAAACAAATAACGAGATTGTAATTGTTTTTATTTTCGATAGTTGTGTGTTACCAGTGATGACATACGGCACCGAGACGTGGCCTCTCACTGTGGGCCTCATTAAAAGGGTCAAAGTCACTCAACTCGGTGTTTCCCTACGAGATCGAATTAGAAATGAGGAGATCCGTAGGAGAACCAAGGTTACCGACATAGCCCATAGGATTGGCAAGTTGAAGTGGCAGTGGGCCGGGCACATAGCTCGTAGAACCGATGGCCGTTGGGGCCGAAAGCTTCTTGAGTGGAGGCCACGTACAGGCAAGCGAAATGTCGGACGCCCGCCTACAAGGTGGATGGACGATCTGGCTAAGGTTGCAGGAAGTCGCTGGATGCAGGCCGCTTCCAACAGGTCTTTGTGGAGATCCTTGGGGGAGGCCTATGTTCAGCAGTGGACTTCCTGTGGCTGATATGATGATGATGAATTGTTCAAACACGACAACTTTTTATGATCTCAGTAAATGCACCAAAGTAATGAACAACACACGCGGTTGCATGTGTGCGGTTATTGTATTTAAAAAGTATAGTCAAAACATGCAATGTCTATACTTTGTAGTTTTAAAAATCCAATAAGGCCCCAAAGGAAAAATTTAATTGAGTCTAATTATTCATTCGATGTTAGAGTTTACTTTATTATTTTATTGATAAGGGTACTCATGCCAGTATGTTATACCGGATATATCAAGACTGCTACCGAAAACGAAGCCGGGTGGTAGTTTTAGTGACAACAAACACAATGCAACTAAAAATTTCTCAAAGAAACGCGATATTCTTTTTTTTAGTTTTTTTTAAATATCATCATTTTTGAGTGATAAATCCATAGAATTTGCTAAAATAAAAATTTAAACACTTTTATACCTTAGAGTCTTTATAAATAAGAGGGTATACACTATTATTTTAGGAAAAATAAAAGTATTTACCACCCAAATACGAACATAGGAAAAAAAATATTTAAAAAAAATCGTCGCTTTTATTGCAACATTATCTATTGCATTGTGTCTGAAGTCGCTTAAACTACCACCCGGCTTTGTTTTCGGTAGCAGCCTTGATATACCCTGTATAATCTTTATGTTATTAATGTTGTTAGTAAAAGTGCGTTAGGTATAAGAGAATTACGATCATAAAATTATTTTCCTTATATGTGAGTTAGAACAAATACGAGATTTCATTTGTATTCCATGTAGGTACACAGTCGGCAAACGAGGGAATGTGGTGCTCAAAGCCGCATCGCTTGACAAAACATAATATACTTCTAGTAAATTATAAATTACTAAAGTATTATATTATTTATTCTTTGATTGACATTAAACTTTAAACAAATATAAACATTATAAAAACAACACGTACGGTATTCTTGGAATAAATCACTACATAGTATAAAACGAAGTCGCTTTTTCTGTCCCTATTTTTCTTGTTCGCTTAAATCTTTAAAACTACGCAACGGATTTTGATGCGGTTTTTTTTTAATAGATAGAGTGATTCAATAGAAAGGTTTATATGTATAATAACATCCATTAAATAGTGGAGAAATATTGTTATATTTGAGGTTTCTAATGTGATGTCGTTAATTATCAATATTTTTCCGCTTACATTGCAAACGCAGGCTGAACCCTACGAGATTTATCAAAATAATGTACTACATATTTGTACACATTGAAAAGGTCTACAGAAAACTCCGCGATGGTATATGTCTATCACTTATGGATATTCCACAATAACATTTTTTTGTCATTTACTTTTTACGACAAATAATGGCTAATTTTCGAAGCGATTTTAACCAATACAGCACAAGATTTAAATGAATATTTTCGAAGATATTACAGATTTAAAATTGCGGGACGTAGCGCTTGCGGCGGTACTGGCCGGCCGGGGCGGCGGCGGCAGCGTGCCTATATAGGAATGTTTATATGTATAATAATAAAACGTACATATTATTGTACAAAAATCGATTTGTACCCGGGCGAAGCTGGGCCGGGCCGCTAGTTTATAAATAAATTAATGTAATATTATTAATTCCTTGGTACAGACATACAAATAGTGGTAAATATTAAAATCGCACATATAAATGAAATAGAATATTATCATTGCTTAAAATTAAATTTTAGGTCTTTGATAAATCGATATCGGAATATAACGGGATGGGACGGAAAGAGCCGGGAAAGTCACCAATAAATAATAACGTCATTCATGGTTTTAGGTTTTTCTCCTTTTGATGGGAGACATCTTAGCAAAGACATATTTATTAATCTTGAAGAGACATTTAGCAGGCCGGCATAATTATATCTATTGGCATGGGACTGCCGTTTGATGCCTATTGATACTCTGCCTGGACGGCATTTGCGCTCACCATCAGGTGCAATGTGGTCACTATGCAGGGACAGAATAAAAAAAAAGAAATGAGGCAGATGGAGGCAGAAATAAGGTGGTTTATAAGTATTTAAAACATATTGTAAAGTAGAGTTAATCACCCAGTTCGTATTGCGGGCAAAACTAGTATTATATTAAAATTAAATTTCTATTTACATATCTCACTATTAAGTAAATATATTTTAGTAATTGCAAAATTAATTTTGAAGATGTTTTGAAGGTATAGACAGGTAATACAAAAAGACAAAACGTACTTTTTCTGTAAACATTTTATATGTTCAACGGATTTAACGGTATCTCTTTAATTTGTATTACAATAGGAATGCAATAACACATTTTTTAACATTAAAGTTCACAAACTAGCAAAGTCCGAATTGAATTCGATTGCCAAGACTTTCGTAGTTGTGTATTCAGTTCAAATCATACAATTATTACATTGCTTAAAAGCTACAGGGTATTATAAAATATTATTTTTGCGTATTGTACTCCCAAAAAATACCATCAGATTCTGCCGCTTTTATTAAAAACAAATCTTTCGGGCCGTAATATTGTGGGGTAGCCAAGGCCTTTAAATAATGATACTACATCATCAAAATATAGATCTGTGTAATTGAGATATTATGATATCAATGACATTGTTGTCTGTTTTTATGTATGTTACTGCCTTTTCACGTTTTTGTGTTCTAAATATTGGATAAATATATGATGTAACGAATATGTATGTAAGTTTCAAAATATTTATAAATACGATCGCGGATTTCTTTGAGTGAACTATGAAACATACTAAGAAATGTAAAGCATGTATGTGTTCCGAATTTTTAAAAGTTTAGCATATATTAGATATCGGATTGAAATTCTTCTGCATCGGGTTTAATAATTATTATCAATCACCAATGAAATTACAAAGAAAATGGCTGTGGAATGCATCTACTTGCCATTCTGCGATGGTAATGCATGTTAAGAATTGAACAACCATATACGATTAAAATCTGTCTCAGATATTAAAATAAATAATAAAAGTTTTTTACGCGGAAGTATGACTAAGAAAAAATCCTATGTAATATCCTTAGAAAAGAGGAGTAGTCAGTAGGATTATACAAAAACACAAAAAAAGCAACCGTTAAAAGTATTTGAAAAATTAGAATTGTTTAAATAGTAACCGCCCGAATTTACCATCCAATAACCAAAACATTTAGGTAGGCAGTAAGTTTTTAATTTCTTTCCGGTTTAATGTTTTATCGCGATTTCATTCAGTGTGTGATGCTAATACATAAAAAGTATGATCTACCTTTTTTGCAAGATTTATAATACAGAGATATGAAATGGAAACAGAATTGCTTTGCAATAAATATATTATAGGAAACAAACAATTCAATTGTTACCCATAATAGTACTAATATGTGTATGGCAAACAAAATTAATATTTATATAGCCATGAAAAGTAACATTGATTGGTAACGGAATATTATACAATTATTTAAAAACTCAGCACCTCATTAATTAAAAAAAACTGTTTCAGAACTATTCGGCGCTTGTTGCCGTTTAGTACAATATAACTTTTTAAGTTATTATAACAAATGCAAGCACAAGCGCACAGCTTAAACGATTTTATTACGACTTATGTCGAACATGCACTTAAAGCGGCCTAATTAAAACATATTTACCTTCAAATCAGATGCAGCGCCATCACCCAAATAAATAATGTTGAAAATAAATAAATGAAACACTATATCATTGATATTCATAATGCCAGTTGATACAGCAATTTTTAATAAAATCAATTAATCGATACTATTATTTTTTATTTATAACACTCGTCCGAACTAAAAAACAAAACGGCTATCAACGGAACGGAGAATAAGTAACTTTTTATTGTCATATTGGCATAATATGGAACGGGCTTTGTTACAATAAGCGGTGAATGTTACGAGAGGGACGTTGTAGGGACGTTCGTCGAGACAGAGAACGAAGAACAGAATAAATACAATAAGGATAAAATCCCGGTGCGCCGCTGCCGCCGTTGCGCCGCACCGCCGCGACCGGGTTGCCACGAGCAAAAAGCGCAGACGCACACAGAGCGCACACCACACTCGCATCCTACCCCACCCATCGCTTATCTTGTTAGTTACATATGTACGTAGCTTCTTCTTACACTGCGGAACCGGAATGAATCTCGTATTTCCTAGCTAGTGTAAAAATCTCATAAGAGTAAAGCCAAATATGTAACAGTTTATGTTATGTTTTAAATAGTTTTTTCTATTCAATCTATAAATGTTATTTATGTGTTGTCTCTTAATCTTAACATAATTTTTGTTGCTTCTTATCATATCGACAAATGTGACATTATATCATTCATTATATTCAGAACTCATATATTGTATTGTATTGTATTGTGTAGTAACTAGTAATGGTTAAAGGCTCAGAACAATGAATAACATAGATGTAGCGCTATTGACATTTTAACATACACTCTAATAGGCATTATCACTGATTTTGAAAAACTACTTCAGAATGTTCGTAGACATTAACAATACATAAAATGAATTTAAATTTTGAAAAAAAAAAGTAAAGATTTGCGCGAAGAATTACGTTTTAAATTTCACATTTTAACCTTTGCTCAAAACGCCGTAATAGTAATGGCATCCGTGTGTGACGTCATGCTTTTGTAAATGCTTGGCCAATCTCTGTGTATATGATTACTGAAAAACGTTATAAATGTTCAATTAAACAGTGATATGGAATATCGCATAGAGTGCTCGCCCGGTAAGTCTGCGCGCGGAGAAAATTTAGACTGATGATGACGTCATGAAATGTTGCCGACTTAGTGAATTTACCCATAGAATGATCATTAATCATCAATATTTCATTTTTACCGGGAAATGGTTTCTATAATTTACAGCGTCTCTATTAAATTATGTACCATTCTTAGTTAATAAAAAATATTTTACACACGAACAACAATTAATATTACTTTACGAAACGAAAAATTACGTTGCAAAAGTATTATAATTAATTCAATTTAAAATTTAATAATCTTCAAATATAAGCGTAAGTAAATAAATGCCAATTATGCTATTCTCAATATGTTTTTTATAGACATTTTTTCAAATTTGCGTCATTTAAAAGAAGTACGTTTGTTTAACAGTTTATTTTAAAGTGTATATGTATATACTACATTTGAAATGAAACTAAAACATATTAAACCTTTGCTAAAATATTAAAAACTTGGACATAAAAAATGGTGACCCAAAGTAGCTCTTATTACTTATATCTCAATAACGAACTACCTGAAATATATGAATGTTTGGCGATTTATCAAAATTTTATTTTTTTTGAAGTGAAAACTTCTTTAGCGGCGTTTAGCACTTTTTCTGTAATGGGTATAAAATCTTAAACTCGCGTCAGGACACGTGACCTGATCGTAAGACGAAAAGCGTAAGACGGATGGAGAGTAGACAGCTGTCAGTTAGCTGTCAGTTTATAAAGCTTTGTTGAATTGCCAATGATTTTGAGTGGAGATTTCAACATAAACTTCGCAGACGATAAAAATCAACTATTAATTGAATTTTTAAATAATGAATTTGGTTTAACTATGTCGAATGATCGCAATCTTAGCACAACGAAATACAAAACTACTATTGATGCGGTCTTTATTAGACATTTAAATAGGTTCGAATCAAAACTGTTCGTTTCTTACTTCAGCTACCATAAACCTATCGTATCAGTTTTAGAGATTGGCGATGATAGTTCTGGTAATGATGATGGTGAAAAAGTCGTTGAAATTATGGATGAAAGTTGATTTTTCGGAGAGATAAACTTTTTAATGTAAAATAATTGTAATAGTTTTAAAGTGTTAAATTTTTAATGTAATATAATTGTCATGTTTGTGTACGATAGCGCAATAAATGAATATTGTATTCTACCACATAAATGATAGTACTTTTATACTGATAAAGCAATTGGTGCGAAATTATTCCCTAACCATTCCAAAATATCAAACATGCTCAACGTTAATAATCAAGTTTTTTATTTTAAAATTAGGTCATTAAATTATAAAATTCCAAACTTGTTATCAATCTTTTAATATATGACGGTACAAATCCACATATTAAAAAAAACTTACATATTGCTAATTGCGAAATAACAAAGTTACCTCAATTGACTGTAGGTACCATAATTCTCATTTTTTGTGGAGTTTTTAATTTATATGAGGCTTGCCACATTAACAGCGCCCTCCGTCGCGCGCACAGTTATCTATCTGGCGAGGAGTATAGTTCCAAATTTTGAGCTATTTGCGATTAATCCTTATTCCATGAGTAATGTTCCTTTTTCGTAGGTAGCACAAAACTGATTGCATTACTAAATATTAGATAAATATACTGAATACCATAGAAATGACCAAAACTAGCGAACAAGTTCGCGTTATGCCTAAGTAATATTTACAAAAGTGACACGTCACTCGCTTCTGATTGGCGTTTCATCTAATATGGCGGATCCTTAAGTTTTGTACTTTTATTTTTGCAAAAATATATTTAATCTTAATTAAAAACTAAAGCAAATGTTTATTATGATAATCCTTCTATTATACATTATTATATTAAACCATAATTTCATTAATTCGTGGTTACTGTCATCATCCCCATTTTGACGACAAGAAATAATTGTGCTGTGATCTCTTCTGATAGTTTATCGATATCGATACATGAACTTTATTTATAGCAAATTCGTAGACACAGTGGTAGATATTCATACATGAATCATTATTATTTATTTCAAATCCATAGCCATTTTTTATTTATTAAAAACTTGTATCTTATCTTTGTAGCTACAGAACAAAAAATATAATACGATAATCTACTTTTTTTTGAAAAGGTGTTCTCTGATGTCCTCAGTTGTTACTAAGATAAAAAAAGAAACTAGCAAAAATATAAGATAACTCCCATGAAAACCCATTTTACATTAGCAGTTGAAACTTCCGCATGTAAATGTAAAAAAAAAAATGGTTGCCTGTAAAGTCGGTTTTACGGGCGAAGATTTTACGTGACAACGTCTTTTTCTCGGTAGAATATTTATTGATATGAATATAATTAAATTGCACAATAGGAACAAGGAATTGAATGAAAATAAGAATTGCACAAATTTTAACTATAGAAATATATTTTGTTTACTAAAACATTGTACATGTAATGACGAATCTAAGCACTCCATATTTTCACTACAGACACAGCTGACGATACTTTAACCACACGTGTGAACTTGTATTGTGACGCTTTCTTGTTTTTCCAACGCCAAGAACGTTCGAGAAAGACAAAGACAGAGACACAAGCATGCGCCGATTCAATGCGCCTAATTCTCTAGTGCTGCGCGCGCACCGTTACGTTACCGGGCGTTACATTTTTTCATAAGTGACTCCCAGCCGCAACCTAATTTAAGACGTTGTCATGTCAATAAGAAAAATCGTATTTTGCCTGCTCTCGATTGTCGAGCTCGTCAAGACGATTCCTCTGACTCCAAACACGGGGGGTTTACTTTAAGAAATGACGGAGTTATGCCTGGACAAATATTTTAGGGGAGAGAGGGAGGAATTTGGGGATTTGGTTGGGGCCAATCTGTAGAGCTCACCGAGCCGGTTCCAAAGATACCAAACTCGGTGGGTCTACGATCTATATTGGCCGAGATAGGATTGGGTGGGGGTAAGGGAGGGGGGGGGGGGAGGAAGGTTTCGTGGGGAGGCTAACTTAAATTAATTTTTTGGAGGTAAAATATTTTTTTTGGGGTGGTAATTTTTTGCGTAATTTGGGATTTCTGGCGGGGTCAATTTGTAGCCCTCACCAAGACGGTTCCGAGGATACCAAACTCGGTGGGTCTACGACCTATGTTGGCCGAGATAGGATTGGGGGGTGAGGTAAATTTTCAGGGTGGGGGTAGGGGAGGGGGGGGGGTAGGTTTCGTGGGGAGGCTAATAGGCACTATTTCGGAATAAGGGTGGGGGAAGGCAGGGGGGGGGGCTATGGGACAATTTTGGAAAAAGTGGGTGAAACTGAAAAATAATTCTCTAGTGCTGCACGCGCACCGTTACGTTACCGGGCGTTACACTTTTTCATAAGTGACTCCCAGCCGCAACCTAATTTAAGACGTTGTCACGTCAAAAACATTACATGTGTGATTGCGTTACTCTGCTAGTACGCAAAGCTTCTAAAGATAATTTTTTTGCCATGGACATGATGATATCGAAAATTATGAAGAGTATCCTAGACTACAGCCCTCGCGCAGTGGCCGAGCGCTTTTTACCACTACAATACCTGGTAGGTATTTTAAAGTACAAGCCAATTTATGTAACATGGCTAGTAAACTAAAATATACATTATTCATATTATCGATAAAATGTGCAGCACATCACTATTGAATATGTCGTAACTAAATTGTGTCGGTGCTTTGGCCGTTTGTAACATTTGTCATAACTGCACTTTTTATTTCGGTCGCGTTATCATACCCAAACATAGCAACATAGACGAAAAATCTAAAATTTCGTCTATGCATAGCAATTTGACGTTTCATCAGTGAACATGAGCCGTCCTTAGCTCATATTATTTGTCTCATTCTTTCCCATATATTGGTCCATTGGAAAAAACAGGATAAGTATATGAGTATGTTTCACACTCATTCTATGTTTATCATTGTTCTGAGACAAAACCAGAAGAAAAAAGTGTGACTGTCAAGTGTCAAATGTCAACTGGAGTTTTGGCGGGAAATTCATAGGATTGACTTGGAAAAGGTTCTCGTCTTAATTTAATTAATTTGCTGCATTTTACAGTTTTATTGCTTATATTAGAATGCATTTTATTCTTTAAAATCCTGTGCAGATACACTAATGAAGTGAAGGTTTAGAAAGAGTGATGTATGTAATTAATTCGATTTTTCTAGGCTCTATAACATGTTTTGGTAAGGTTACTTTCGCCTTAAAACTCGTTTTATAAGGATGATAGCTAAATATTGTTTCGGTTATCATAGGAATTTATAGCGATTTGTTGTTAAATAATGTTTGTAAAATTTTTACTATTAAAAGAGCGCTACTAACAATAAAATATCTACGGTATTGAAGAAGTAAATGTATGAACATTGTACGCGCTTTAACGCGCTCCCTTTATGATATAAGTACTCTAAGGTAATAAGAGAACAATAATAATTTTTGAAAAAAAAAAGAAACCCAATAGGACAGAAAAAATGTCATTTATGTACTTTGTATATGAAGTCTGTAAGTCTACAACTATCAGGCCCATTTGTCAATGTCTGTTCTACTGGGGTCAAGGGCGTCGCCAAGGGGGGGCAGGTAGAGGCAGCTGCCCCCCCCCTAGAGATTAAAAAAGCTAAATGTAAAGCAACCAAAATCTTTGACTTGGCTTACGGTATTTTTTTTGCATATACCATACTATTGTACAATAATATTGACAGTCTGGGGGCCGCCATCAAAATTCTGTAAGTTGCAATCACATTTTTCTCATTCTTCATAATATTTGCCCCTCCCTAGGCCATCGGCTAGCGACACCCCTGACTGGGGTTGTAATTGCCTCTCCCAAATCTCCGAAAGGTCAGACAATTATAGCTGGAGCTGTTCGGTATGAGATTGCTAGACATCTGAAAGATGATGGTAAGTTGTTGTAAGTTCATCTGATTGGATAGATATTTGTCACCATTCTACAAATGGTAAACAATCACTTAGTTTATTTTATGGTGATGAATGGTGAGAGGAGCATACCTTTCACCTGATGGTAAGTAATATAGCTGTTCATGGCAGTAGCCAAAAAACATTATGAATTAATAACAAAGCAATGCTCGGCATTCCACTGTGCCTGCCCACCTGAGACATAGGATGTTGAAGACTATTTATTTCTAGTATTTATTCTGGCTAAAGCGTCCTTCAAACTGAACCATAACAGCAGATTTACACTACTGTTAAGGAAAGGTGTGGGTATTCATTAGTATTATTTATTATATATTATTTTTTTCATTGTGGCTAAAGGAAAAAGAATCTTATCAGGATAGGTCATCAACATGCACAAGCAAAATAGAAGTTCAGATGAATATTATTTTCAACTATTTTAGAAGCCAGCCATCTGAATATAAGCCCACATCAAAAATGGAGAAACTTGTAAGGTACAGTCTGGATCCAGGTATTTTTCGTTATTTAATTTATATTGAATGCTTGTGTACATGTTTTAGCAATCTGATGTAATGCTAATATATTAATGCTATCATAATAGTTTTTGTCAATATCAGGAAGTAGAATGCAATTTTTTTTTTTACTTTTATCTTTCTGGTTTGAATTAATGAATGAGATATTATATGTCTGACGCCTGAAATGGTTACTGTAACACCTTGTTGTCAACTGCTTGTAAATTATTTCAACTTTAATATAATACTTACAATCAATGTTGCGTCGAAATATCGAACACAATACCCTGTTGACGACTTATGCAAATTGTAAATTACTATGTGCTAACAGTTATGGTTTTGGTATTTGAGATACCAGGGACGTTGGCGACCTTCAAAAGTAAAGGAGTACGTACAGTAATTTCACTCTCATGTTCTCAGCCGTTACCCATGCTGTTGTCTAAGTCCTCAGTATTTGAAGAGACAATCAACTAAAGCTCCTTATAATTATCTTAGAGCAAAAGCTTTGTTTGAAGATAAAGATAATATTACTGTTGGTATCGGACCATACGCGGCTGTCAACATGCTTACGGTGTGTGAGTGCTGACATGTGTGTATTCATAGTCACTATTTGGAGTCGTGTATAGTCATTCACAATGCTCTATAATTTTGCAGGAAAACATCGTGATGAAACCCGCATATTATAGAATATACGGCCTAACTCCTCTCCAGTGCCGGATCTAGGTATTTTTCGAAGCGGGGCAAAAACTGAAAAATGCCGCCCCCACCTGCCTATATTTTTATCTTAATCATCATCATCATTTTTAGCAACCACACAACAATTTTTAGCAACAACACAGGCCTTCGGGAAAGACCACCAGATTAAGCATTTTTTACACGCTTTATATTGGCTTCACTTGTATTTAGCTTCACTTTTAAGGGTTAACGGCACTCGCGTCCGTAGGCTTTAACTCTAGTTTCACTACACGTGACCCCTGGGTAGTGCCAATGAGTGACACAGTTCGTGGTGGTAGGACTTAAGTGTCCACCCGGGTAGCGACCACCGTCCACGGGACGTAAAAACCGCCATAATCATCCCCGTAAGGGACCGGTTTCCGGGATCAGTCCGTGTGATACCGGTTTTTCGAGGGGTTTGACTTCGGGCATGAGGTTGTACCATGTGGATATTTTCGGTCGCTGTCGAAGGGAAGAGTGTTGACTGGCAGTCAGGGAGACCCGCAGAAACGGTTGTCCGCTGGCCGCCCGCAGTACAGTACAGGGGCCCAATCGCGGCTAAGCACTACGAGAGGCTGCCTCACCATGCCGTGCATAATTTGGTGACCGGATTTGGGGTCCCGGTGGCTCATCCCGTGACGTGGGCACGTGGGCCCTTCCATCCAGCGGATTAATTCGCCACCTGCCGACCCTTTCGTGCCCATTCAGCCTTCTTAATGTCCGGACTTATGCTCCTCGATGCCTCCTCATCAAACCCATCCTTTCAACCTCATGACAGTGCAATTAAACAGAGCAGGTCCTTCAGCGGTGCATAACCCCCACCACCGCGTTCACTTTGGAGTTTGCCAACATCCGCGGACTCCATACGAACCTCAATGCCGTCCACCATGATCTCGAGAGAGCCCGGCCTGCTTTGCTGTTCTTGACGGAGACGCAGATTCGTTTGTTTTTCGTCCGGCCAAAAATTCCTACCTGCTGTACCCCGGTTATTCAGTTAAAGAAAACTTCAAGCCGAAAGCCGAGGTATGCTTCTATGTTCGGTCGGACATCTGCTGTCGCCGTTTGCGCTGCATGGAGGACCCTTCCTTTTCCGTTATGTGGGTGCACGTGGATCTAGTTTCCCTGAGCCACATATACGCGTGCTTTTACAGGTCTCACAACGGGGAAGATGAGACGACTCGGCTGTTTAGGTATTTTAGCCAGGCGGCTGATGACGCGCGGGCGCAGTTCCCGTCGACTAAAATGGGGGTCTTCTTGGGGTTCTTGGTAGTCTTTCAATACACATCACGAACTATGGCTGGGCTCCTCCAACACTGATCATGCTGGTTCCTCAGGCCACTGGGCACTTTTGATCAATGCTTGTTTGGGTCGTCAGTACCGTTCGCTTCACTTCCACGTGCCGTGCAGGTCGAGCGGAGGGTCTGGCATTACTCATATGCAGATTGGAATGGTGTGTTTTTCACAGATTCAGATTATTTCTCATCCATCGTTTGGAGGCACCACTGCTTTGAGGGTAAAGATCCCTCAGCGAGTGCCAACGCTATTGCTGACGAGATCAGGCTTGGAATGGAATACTAGATTCCTTCCTCTGAGATCGCCAGTAAAGGCCGTAGACGCTCCTGGTTCAATCATGCATGAGCCGATGCTGTCGGTGACAAACAGGCGGCATATCGCGCTTAGATCAGGGGTCGCGCCATGAAGGATACCAATATTAGTTCCCTCAAAGAAGCCTACAACCGTGCCACCAAGGCCTGCAAGAAGGCCTACGTTAGAGCGGATGCCCAGCGCGTCCTGCCAGAATTGGGCGTGCCTTGGCCAATCACCCAACTAGCAGTCGTGCTTATTGGAGTTTGGCCAGGACCGTTCATTCTAACATCTGCCGTCCGGCGTTGCCACTGCTGAGGTATCCAGAAAGGTCGCTGGCTAACAAGCCGCAAGAGAAGGCTGCCTTACTGGCAAATCTCTTTGTGGCTCATTCCCGCCTCGAGGACCGTGGTTCCCAGACGCTGCATACACTTTCTGATTGCGGTTTTTCAATGGCGGATATCCACATTAGAAAGAAAGAAGAAAGAAAGAAAGAAAGCAAGCACTCCTGGAATGACTTGCCTCTACCGAGCGTCCTAGCGCGCAGGAGTTATGCTTGAATCTTAGAAGGAGGCCAATGTGCAAGGCTTTTGATAGGGTCTGGCACCGTGGTCTTCTTTCCAAAGTTCCGACATACGGTCTGCCCGACAACCTGTGTTCGTGGATTTCTGGCTTTCTGCATGGGCGTAGAATACGTGTCGTCGTCGACGGACATGCTTCGGCGCCCATGTCGGTAAATGCCGGAGTTCCTCAGGGCTCGGTGCTGCCGCCCACGCTGTTTATTCTCCATATCAATGATATGTAATAAATTAAATAATTAAATAAAATACCCGTTCTCTCCCTTCCCAATTTTTCAGGGTGCTCCCCTCTCAATGCAGAATGACCTGAATATCCTTGGTGTCGATATACGCTGTGATCTCAATCCAAGGAATCACATCGAGGGCATAATATCTGCCACTGCACGTAAGCTTGGAGTCCTGAACCATGTGTGTCGGATTTTCACACCCGGTCAACTTTATCGCTTGTATAAAGCGCAGGTCCGGCCGGGTATGGAATACTGCTCGGATCTCTAGGATGGATCCGCTCAGTACCTGCTGATGCCTTGGATGGATTGCAACGGCGGGCCATCCACATTATGAATGATGCAGACGTTACGAGCAACTTAGAGTCGCTACAATTTGTCTTGTTTTTCTCCGTACTAGAAATTTAATATTGCAACCACTGCCTTAAATTGTTTTGATACAAATCCAATTTGTCTTGATTCTGTATCAGCCCATATACGTCCCACTGCAGGGCACGGGCCTCCTCTACAATCGAGAGTACGATTGAGAGTGGTTAGGCCATATAGTCCACCACGCTGGCCTAGTGCGGGTTGGCTGACTTACATACCATAGATTTTTTTTATAAATCGCTATGGTATGCAGGTTTCCTCACGATGTTTTCCTTCACCGTTTTAGTGCGTGGTGATTGCCTATCAATACACACATGACTCCGAAAAGTCAGAGGTGTGCGCTGGGATTCGAACCCGCGACCACCGTGAACATGTTGGCAGTCGCGTCTAGTCCGTTTACCAACAGGCCACCACCAATTTGCCTTGAATTCCAACAAAATAATAGTATGCTTTGTTGTTTAATATTAGCTATAAGGGGTTGAAATAAAGGATACTTTCATAGCTGAATAGAAGATGGGAAGGACCCAAGAGAATGTTTTATGTTAATTTCTGTAAAAAGCTTTCGTAGACTTTACAATGTAATGTAGTTGTAGCGGTATAACGTTAGTTTGCTTTTACAACCATATTTGTCATCGCGGACAGTCGCGGACAAACTCCTGTACCAAATAAAATATGTTTCTTCGTTCGGTTATTCAACAAAACTAACTAGTAAACACAAATTGAATATTTGAAACCAAACGTAGTCGTTGAGATCGATGAAGGAGTTTCCAAATATAGCTTCATCTCTTTTTCACACGCCCCTATCGCATATTCATCAATATTAGCGCCCCGCGAAAAAAAATTAAGTTCTGCAGTGCCCGTGTAAGTGGTGTTATGTTATGGGTCAGTTGTGTAGTTGTCTCCCAAGATTCAATATGCCGCCCCCTGAACTTGCCGCCCGGGGCACAGACCCCGTCTTGCCCCCCCCCCCCCCCCCCCTAGATCCGGGCCTGCCCCTCTCAATCGTACTCTGGCCTTATATCCATCACTGTTAAGCCATTCGGCAACTTATCCGCTCTGGACCAGCACCAGGTTCATACTCTCTCAGGTGTTAGTTAGTCAGGGGAGCACCCTTGGCCCTCTGGACTTTATCATAATAATAAAGGATCTGTCAGACGTGACAAAGGACGCGATTTGCTTACTCTTTGCTGACCTACAACTTTTTCTACGTATATCCGACAAGAGGGACAAGAGCGACTGTGCTTACAGTGGCATATTGATTCGGTAGCACAATGGAGTCTGAAGAACAGGCTATTATTCAATGTCACCAAGTGCAATATTATAATTATGTTGTTCGCGTGCGGTCTTGCCTTGGCACTACCAGTATCAGATGGAAGGGACGCCCATACCTCGTGTTGCATCTGGCAAGAACCTGGGAGTACGGATCAAAAAAGATTTAATGATGCGGGAGGACATTTTGCAAATATGTTCCAAATAATTAAGGCTTTATTATGCGGGAAACTAAGGATTTCAAGAATGAAGCTGCTGTTAAGAGCTTATATAAAGTTGGTAAGGAGTAAGCTAGACACAAGTGACATGATCTGGAACCCCCATGAAGTTTAATATTGCCTCATGGTGGAGAATATCTAAAACAAATTTATTTGCTACGTGTATATGAAGCAGTATTGAGTGTATTCTTTTTACCAGATTATGTATCCGGCTCTATTTGTTATAGGTATGGTCGGATACTATGAAATATAAATGAGAAGTTTGATGTGACGTGTTTAAATCTTCTTGTTCCAAATACAAGGTTGCGAATCAGTGTAACAGAGGCTCTTCGAGTTGCCGTTGACTCGCACTTAGACTGTTCGGTACGCTACAGTGGTGAAAGCCATAAATATTATTAATGAAGTAGGGCGATCGGTAGATATCTTTAAATTCATGCTGGCGGAATTCATAAGGGCGACTATAGAAGCTCTAACTGCGATAATGTATCAACCGTATCTTAGATAAATATCTAGTTGTATTTGAATTAGTTGAAATGTAAATATATGTAAATATCCTAGTATGTAAAGAGAATTGCATTGTAGCTCCTGTATGATTATGTTAAGTTTATTAAAACAAAATAATTAAATAAATGATCTTAACTTATATTAAACTAGGGGCCCGGCCCAGCTTCGCTCGGGTGCATGTAGATTTCTCTACAATAATATGCACGTATTATACACATAAACCTTCCTCTTGAATCATGAATATTTATAATATTATCATTAATACTCTTCGCAGCGTATGCGATGATATACATTTTATGGCTAATTTTTTTTACACCGTCAGTTGGTTTTAATAGGAATTTCTAAAGATTTCTATAGTAATCTAGTACTAAATATAGCCTATGTTACTCAGTGATAATGTAGCTTTCTAATGAAAAAAGAATTATTAAAATCGGTCCAGTACTTTTTGAGTTTATACGTTACATATAAAAATACAAATCTTTCCTCTTTATAATATTAGTGTAGAAGAATGTACTTACATATATATCTTGTGGGTGGGCGGCCGACACTTTCCTTACCTGCACGTAGCCTCCACTTCTGAACCTTCAGCCCGAGCGGCCACCCGTTCTTCGTGCTATGTGCCCGGCCCACTGCTACTTCAACTTGCTAAGTATTTGTGCTACATCGGTAACCTTTGAGGTCCTTTTTCCTATCGTTCCTGGTTCGGTCTCGTGGGGTAGAGGTCAAAAACCTGCGGCTCTTTGGATGTGAAGCTGCGGCTCTTTAATTCCATACGCCAATACAATTGATTGAAAAAAAGAAATACTAAAAATAATTTTGAATTTATTTATGAGGTTTAGGCGCCGTTTCTGTTTCTCAGCCACTTGTCACATCGCTTTTCACTGCAGCCACCAACCGTGACAAGCGTCCTAACAGCTGGCAGAAAATATGAAGGCTCTTTAAAACTTTCAAAATTATTACCATATTGAGGTCTTTTTCTGTATGTGTATATTCTGAACCTATAATTCTTTATCGTGGAATTTTATTTACCTATCTATAGGTTGCCAGCTACATCTGACTGTCTAATTTATGATTAAAACACTCAGTGTTCTCGCAATTAATTCGTAATATATTTATTCGTGATAATTTATAAATAATAAGTACATTATTAAAGTAACATAAAATAATGTTTAGTTCTATTTTTTTCAACACCTTTATACTTTTAACTCTCATTCTTTGCGACGGTGTGTAACATCAAAAAATATGACATCGAAGTTTTCAAAATCTGTAAAATCATTAAAATGTTTAATTCGATACCCCTGGGTGTGAAATGTAAATAGGATATCCAGACAACCGAGCTTACCGTCGCCATAGTCTGCACCCCGACAGTTATCATATCCATTGCTTTCAAATACAACGACCTCTGTGATTGTCGAAGAAAAGTTAATACTAGTTTTTTGTTATTTTGGTCCATATATTCCCATGGCAGATTGTAGACGGTGTCCGATAATTTATCACTCTGTAAATAACGAATACCACTATGCTGTATTTAATCAATACTAATATTTTAAATTTGTAAGTTGTAACCTAGTTAATTCGGTACAAAAAAAGTATAATTATTTATTTTGGGTGTTTTTTGGACATTCTCATTTAAGGATGTTATACATGTTGAGTTAGTCGAATTACTTATTTAAGGGGGTCACTCAGTATTCGATTCCCATCTCAAATATACATAGGTATGTTTATTATAGAACCTTATTTTCTTTGCCGCAATTTTCAAATGATAATATTTACTTTCTTGATCGCAACAAACCGTATTGTTAGCTGGTAGACAGTTGAGATGCTCCTGACTTTTTTTGATGACAAGATGGATGGACGACCTGGCTAAAGTTGCAGGGAGTCGTTGGATGCAAGCTGCTTCCCACAGATCATTGTGGAGATCCTTGGGTGAGGTCTATGTTCAGCAGTGGACTTCCTGTGGCTGAGATGAAGATGATGATGATATGCAACGACACTATTCGTCCATATAACACAATCAAACGATCCTCCCGCTCTAGCGATCTCTTACCGTTATACTTTTAGACATATGTACACAGTCAGGTCATAAGTATTGTCACACAGTAAAAACTTTTCTTTTAGAATGCTGGCCACAAAAAAGGTTACTGAAATCGAATTTCGAATTGTTCAGGAAAATAAAAATGTATACTTTTTAGAATTTTACTCATTTTTAAATATGGAGTGGGCGCATAAAGAAGACCGTGTTGCAGTTATTGCGTTGCATCGTTGCGGTTACGCGCCAATTCAAATTTTTTATATACTGAAAAATTTGAATATATCCAAAAGATTCGTTTATCGTACCATCAAACGATACAATGAAGACTCTATTGTAGATGACAGGTCAAGAAGTGGTCGCCTTCGGTCTGTTAGGACTCCAGCAGTGATAAAAACTGTGAAGGCGCGAATTCAAAGAAATCTCAAACGGAAGCAGAAACTGTTGGCCCTTCAGATGGGGTTAAGCAGAACCACGGTGAAAAGGGTGTTAAATGAAGACTTAGGGCTTCGGGCATATTGAAGAAAAACAGGACATCGTTTGAATGCTCGTCTAATGGACCTGAGACTGAAGAGATGCCGCGCTTTGTTGAAGCGGTACGCGGGAAAAAAATATCGGGAAATTATTTTTTCAGAAGAAAAAATTTTTACCGTAGAAGAGTGCTACAACAAACAAAATGATAAGGTGTACGCACACAGTAGTGAAGAAGCGAGCAACCGTATTCCGCGTGTCCAACGAGGTCATTTTCCATCCTCGCTCATGGTATGGTTGGGAGTTTCTTATTGAGGCTTAACACAGGTACATTTTTGTGAGAAAGGTGTAAAAACGAATGCAGTTGTGTATCAAAATACAGTCCTGACGAACCTTGTGGAACCTGTTTCTCATACTATGTTCAATAACAGGCACTGGGTATTCCAACAAGATTCGGCGCCAGCTCATAGAGCGAAGAGCACACAAGACTGGCTGGCGGCGCGTGAAATCGACTTCATCCGGCACGAAGACTGGCCCTCCTCCAGTCCAGATTTGAATCCGTTAAATTACAAGATATAGCAACACTTGAAGGAAAAGGCGTGCTCAAAGCCTCATCCCAATTTGGAGTCACTTAAGACATCCTTGATTAAGGCAGCCGCCGATATTGACATGGACCTCGTTCGTGCTGCGATAGACAACTGGCCTCGCAGATTAAAGGCCTGTATTTAAAATCACGGAGGTCATTTTGAATAAACTTTAGTGTCATAAGAATCTATGTTTTGTTAAGTTCATTTTGGTATATAAATGGTTACATAATGAATAAACTTGTTTCAATTATTTTATATTAAATATGGGACAGAATTTATGACCTGACTAGGTATATGGAGTGTATTATTATTGTGTTTTTTCTTCACTGTATTTTTATTTTGTGCAATAAAGGATTAAATAAATAAATAAATAAAATAAATATTAGTCTAATAGGGAAGAGTTAAAGGTGTGTAGGTATCAAATCAATCTTTTTTACACAAAAAAAATTGTATCAAATACAATAGACGGAAATGTGCTGAATTATGCATTACACGAGGAGTTTCTTATACCGAGCAATTATTAATATTAGTTGAGGGCGTAAATATCAAATAATGAAAAATATTGTTGTAAATAATGCGCCGAAAATGTTAAAGTGCATAATTGTTTTTGTCAGTACTACCTTGTCTTTGTTGGTAAGAATTTATATTATTAAGCAACGAGAAGTATGAAGGGAGACCGGGTTAAATACATAATTATAAATAATTAAATAATAACTTTTGTCAGCCTCCGTGGCGCAGTTGGTTAGACGCCGGCTGTGAAACAATAGGCCGCGGGTTCGATCCCTGCACCGAGACAAATATTTGTTTGCACCATAAGAATTTGTTTCGGTTGTCTGTTGTTTACTCGAAGATTATATACCATAATCACCATACTCCCGAATTTCATTTGCCCGAATCACAGATCACTTCCAATAGATACCGCATTACGATAGTTTTGTTTTGAACCACAGGCCCGAATGTTTTGTTTGCCCTAATAGACATATGACATACTTTTAATTGCCCGAAACTTAGATACCATAATATACGAGTGCCATACGTATTGTTTTTCATATTTTTAATTACTATAATAATGATTAGACATAAATTTAAACGCCATAATGATTATTAGACATCCATCCCCTTCTAACCTAACCTATCCGAGTCGGGGTGCCTTACGCCCGAATACTGGAACGTAACTTTAATATAAGTTGCGCTTAACTACGTTAATTCCCCTTAAATGTACTGGCTAAGTGAGCCGTGCGCTGTTAAGAGTAATTTATTATTTGAAGGGCGTTCCAGTATTCGGGCGTTAAAGTCCCGATTGCATCCAGTTTCTCCTAATATAACAACCGTTACACACCCAATGTCGATGGCAAAAGATGTTATGGCATATGATTATTATGGCATGTGATAATTAGGGCATGTGATAATTAAGGCATGTGATAATTAGGGCATGTGATAATTAGGGCACGTGATAATTAGGGCTTACAATGATTATGATAAATGATGTTATGGTAAGTGATTTCATGGGAAACAAAGCTTCTAGCACGTGACTAATATAGCAAATAAGAGTAGGGCAAATGAATATTACGTCTAATAATATTATAGCTGTTGACTATTATAGCAAATGATATTAGGGCAAATAAAGTTCGAGCAAACGGCGGTATACCATTTGTTTCGGGTCTGGGTATTTGTGAGACCGGAAAGTCTCCTGTAGTTTACGATACCCACGATACAAGAATCGATCTTAGTGTGGGGTCAGGATTATGTGTGTGACGACTGTTGGGTGAATTTATTTATTTAGTGAAACGAAGTTTTGGAACGAAGTTCTTTATCGCGCGTTGCGACAGGGAGCTAGACGGAAAAAATAAGACCAAAAGTTGTAACGACACTTATAAACATTTCACAATCTTTTTTACAATTTTAGTTTGTTATCCTGCTGTCAATCATCCACCCTTCATTTGACTATACATCTTTGCCAATTATTACTAAAATTGAGCCTACTGATTAAGTTTATATTACATTATATCAGTTAATAACAAAAAAATATTTATACTTATAACTTAAATGAAATAAAATTTTAGTACAATTCCTTCACTAATTAATCACATTTACATCCGGGTGTCCCTTGACACCTCTCCAGTTTTTATTAACTAATTATGAATTAATTATTATTAATTATTTTAAATTATTTGGTTAAAAATAACTATTAATAGTGACTGTATTCAAATACAACACCTACCGTCCTAATTTTAAAGTGGGCTAAACATTGCACTTAGTAAAAATAACCCTGTGTTTGATACACAGGGGATTAATTCCGTTGTTGATTATGAAAGATTAAACATCCGAGCTACCGACTTCATGGATTATATTTTTAATAGTTATATGCAAGCATGATCTGTCATGTGTTTAAATAGGTAATTCGACTAAAAACACGCACGCATATTTCCTTTATCAATGAATTAAGTAAATTAAATACCGTGGATCCGAGAACTTCAAATATAAATGATAATTGTATCAGCTGCTGAAATACTAGAAATGTCAGAGGTCCATAACGTGTTAGCGTGTGAAGATCCTAAAATGAACGGGAAAATGTTAAAATAGGTTGTCTGGTTCGTATTGTAATAAACTTTTTTTCGTGTACATACCATTTGCGAACACTCTAGTAACAATAAACAGCCGACTACTTGATGAAAGGAATAATTAACTGCCAACATCCATCCAAATGCATTAAACATTTCAGTTGCAAAGCTGTGGAAAGTGACTTATTATTTTCCAAGACGATTAAAAAAAATGAAATTGTATTTGATAACTAATAAAACGTACCTGACAATTAACTTATGATGCACAATACTTTTTATTAGTTTACCTTGTACCTTATTCATTTCTTGGTGGGAAAATGTTAAAGGTTCCTCAAAGCTAGACAAAGAAATAGATCTATATGCAGGTCTCGGAAAACATTCCAGATCGTGAATAAGAATTTTCAAATGTCCGCAAAGATGAAACACCATCAGGTAAACGAGCAAGTCAATTGCGCAGAAAGTAGTAGAAATTAGAAATGATAACCACCAGTTGAAAATAAAAATAACGGAGTACCCTTTTAAATCTGTGATGTAATCGAAAGGAAGGGCATGATACACGGCATGTTCAAAAGTAACGTTACTGGGTCTTGGGCTGGCAAAAGCGCCGGACGAGATGTTGGTGTAAAGTGGCGTCATATTGAAGAAAAAAATTCCCAATACCATCATCGACAAAAGATACACGCTGAAAAAGTGAGACAGTGTGTGAACTAATAAATGTATCTGAAAATAAAATAAAATATTAGACTCTTAATTGACTGCCTCCGTGGCGCAATCGGTTAGAAGAGAAAAATGTTTGTGCGACCGACAAATATTTCTTTCGGGTCTAGGTGTTTGTGAGACCGAAGTCTTTAGGGCCGAAACTGCGTTAAGCGGGCACTCGCGCGGTTTCATACAAAAGTGCTCCGTCGCGGGGAGCCGCGCGGGCGTCCGGCACGGGGACGCGCGTCCCGCACCCGCGCGGCGGGGCCCGCCTCCGTGCGTCGGAACCCGTCGCGGGGGCACGCGCGGTACAGCGCGCGGTTTCCGCCAGCGGTAACATGAAGGTGATGACATACGGCACCGAGACGTGGCCTCTCACTTTGGGCCTCATTAGAAGGCTCAAAGTCACTCAACGAGCGATGGAGAGCCCTATGCTCGGTATTTCCCTACGAGATCGACTCAGAAATGAGGAGATCCGTAGGAGAACAAAAGTTACCGACATAGCCCAAAGGATTAGCAAGTTGAAGTGGCAGTGGGCCGGGCACATAGCTCGCAGAACCGATGGCCGTTGGGGCCGAAAGGTTCTAGAGTGGAGGCCACGTACAGACAAGCGAAATGTCGGACGCCCGCCTACAAGGTGGACGGACGACCTGGCTAAGTTTGCAGGAAGTTGCTGGATGCAGGCCGCTTCCAACAGGTCGACGTAGAGATCGTTGGGGGTGGCTGATGTTCAGCAGTGGACTTCCTGTGGCTGAGATGATGATGATGATAAATATACTTGAGCAAAATAAAGATTTTTTACTTACCGCAATGTTATTGCCAGCCTTTCCATTGGTGATATGACTGATACAGATTTTACTCTTAAATTGTTGACCTTCAAATATGGTTCCAGTTTCGAAAATAATTCGTTATAGACCGGTATCGAAACTTTAAAATATTTGTAAAATGAGTTTTCATTTTCTCTTAATTTACTGAACTTTACAACAAATTCTCCGCACAGCAACCTAGATTCAATAAACGGGCTTACTGGCTGTCGTTTGTTTTTTGCTAGTCGTCGTTTTGCTATGTAATAATATATTAAGTTCTCCATCGACACGACTGTACATGCACAATTTAAAATTGAATCAGCGACACTGCGTAAATCTGGTCTCCGCGTCGGGTACCCGTCTATTCTTTAATCATTGGGTACCCGCGACGGGGACCGTCGCGTTCTCACGGAGCCCGCCCGCGTGTCCACGCGAGGAGACGCCCGACGGTTGCCCGTCGCTTGCGCCCGCTTAACGCAGTTTCAGCCCTTAGTAGTTCCTGATACTCACGACATAAGACACGATCTTAGTTTGTGATTTTAGGTGTTATTTATTTTTATTTACTTAGCTGCAGTGAAAATAAAATTAAAATGAATATTTGCGCGGTAATACAACGTACCTTCATATGATATGCAGATTTGTTTCTGTGATTATAAAGGTGAATTGATTGAATAAATCGTCGAGTTGCTTTATGAAAGTATTTAGTATTAATAAAAAGAAAACGGATCTATAAAAAGAAACATAATTATAATTAAGAGCGTTTACGCCTTCCGTGCGCTTTTTGGCTTAAAAACAGTGCTTTTCGAATCAATTTTTATCCACGACAACATTATTTTGAGGAAAAAATAATTAGTACTAATTTAAGAAAATTTTGTCATCCAGGGAACATTTTAGATTTATAGATAATTTGTGAATACTATAAGGATTCTGAACAATGGTTTCAAATAGTAATTAAGAAGCTCGAAACATCTGAAATAATCTACACTAATATTATAAAGAGGAAAGATTTGTAGTTTTGTATGTAATGAATAAACTCAAAAAGTACTGGACCGATTTTAATAATTCCTTTTTCATTAGAAAGCTACATTATCACTGAGTGACATAGGCTATATTTAGTACTAGATTACTATAGAAATCTTTAGAAACTCCTATTAAAGCCAACCGAAGGTGTAAAAAAAAATTGCCATATGCCAATGATAGGACAAAAAAATGTTCGACAATATTATAGAATATATCAATATCTGCAAAAAACTTTACGAGACCATATGTCTAACTATTGTAGTTACGTCAATATAACTAGTTTTTACATTTAACAAATTGATAGAAATGCCGATCAAAATCAGACCGTATTATCCATACCATTTATAAATTTTTATCCAAATAAATAATTTAATATTCAAGATTGTCTCAATACCTGATGATTACTTTTTGAATTATTGAAATCGGACATTCCATTCAAAAGATATCATGAAATAAAAATACAAATAGGTACATGCCGGCGGCGGCGGCCGCCACGCAGCGCATCGAGTAACTAACTCGACGAGAGAGGGGCAGTGCGGGAGAAGGGGGTGCACCATTATATCTGTGGACTCAGGACTGTGACCATTATGAACTAGGTAGCCGCGCGGCTCATTCGCGCGGTCGACTCCTTACGCAGTGGATGATTTTGATGCGGTTTTTTTAATAGATAGTCATTCAAGAGGAAGGTTTATGCGTATAATACGTGCATATTATTGTAGAGAAATCTACATGCACCCGGGCGAAGCTGGGCCGGGCCGCTAGTTGAATATAAGACGAAAATAAAAATGTTCAGAGACTAAAAAGTCTTTTAGGATGGGGTTTTGTTGAGAGAATATTATTTTTTGTGTTTCGTTCTCGAGAAATAAAATTTTAAACAATGCGAAATTATTCGAAAACTCTCGTCAAAAAAATTTTTTCACCATCTTATCTTACATAATTTAATATAACATCTTATTAATTAATTACCGTTTTTATTTTTCAACAGTACTTACTTTTTTCTACAAATATTTTAAAACCCCCTACAAAAACGAATTAAACTCTGATTTGAGACGTGTCGGGCATCGTAATCAAATCCCTAGATGACATTTTCTAAAATTAGTTCTAATTATTTTTTCCGCTAAATAATGTTTTGGTGGATAAAAAATGATTCGAAAAGTACTGTTTTTAAAAGCGCACGGAAGGCGTAAATGCTCTTAAATCAAATGTCATATTTGAGAGATTAATGCCCGAATAGACAAATGCCACACAAATATTAAGTTTCACTTAACCACGTATAGCATGGTAGCCTTTAAGCAGGAGTAGCGTAGTAAAGTTCATTATCTTGAGAATTCCGGCGTAGGCGAATGAAAAATTTAACTGTACATTACTTACCGCACCTACAATGTGCATGAGCGTTGTGATGTAAGAATGCCCTAGAACGATGAACGTTTTCCGTCGTGCATTCAAATTCAGATATTCTATTTCAGTCACTGCACATATGATATAGAATAACATTATTATCCTTCTTTGTATACATTGATTTTTGATTCGGCACCTTCAGTTAGTGATGCTGGCCATCCACCCAAGAAATTTAAGCTAGTTCTCAACATACCTATGTATGTTATTCTTCGGTTCGGGTAACTCCGCTAAAAGGAACACCATGAAAAATAGTTATTAGGTACAGTATTCGAGCATCATTGAGAGTGAATGGAAATACTTATATCTAATATTAAAGCGTTATGGACGTTATGAGTCTGACCATTACTCAGTCTATTCCACTTTGATCACCTGGATAGGATAATAAATTGTCGTCTATGTTCACCTGCGATTAAGATCGCCTGGGTGTTCATAGCCGATGTCAATAAAATTATTATTATAGTATCCTATGGTTACCGTCAAATAAACATCACCACCACTAATTATTAAATTTTGTTTTACAATTATTATTCATCTATCAAAGTATATAGTATCAAATATCAATGCAATGTTGTGATCCGGTTTGAAGTACATTGTAGACAGAGTAACTACTGGTCATACTGAGACTTAACGAATGCCAAGAAGGAATGCGCAATGGCACTTGACGGATCAAAGGAGTGGACGTTACTGAAGTTAAGCGTAGATGCACTGTGCACGGGTAAATGCGATAACATTTAAGTATACTATTAACGCGCGTCATTTGTCTTTCATGTGGTATCTATAGGTATCTGTGAGTCGACGTGATAAACAAGACGATGTGATGGACGAACCGCCGCCGCCACTTCCACCACTAGCTTTGTGGGACCCTTTCAAGTTATTAGCAGAAATATTTTAGTTTGAATGTCTACGCCGAGAATGTCAATATAAGTATGGAAAAGCTGAAACCGCCATATATGGTCAAAGACGCCCAAGTTGCAGTGCAGCCAACCTCGGAAGACATCAAGCACATTTTCAGACCACCTGCCAGACTTTTTTTGCCCATAGTCACGGTCTGCCGGAAGACTAATCTAGCGGATGAAACCTTTTCATAACTACAACATTTCATTTTATTTATAATGTAGTTAATATGCACGTATGTGCTTGGTGAATGGTGCGTGTTAGTAACGGAACAGATGCGGCTGTTAACATGTCATGGTGGCGTCGCGGATTCAAATCCCAAAACACACTGGCTTTAGGGAGTGAAATACAGGGTACATAAAGAGTGCTACTGAAAATGAACCTGGGCGGTAGATTTAGTGACTATAAATGGAATGCAACAAAAAAATTGCAAAGAAACGCGAAAATGTTATTCTTTATTTTTTTTTAATATAGTCGTGTGTGGGTGGTAAATCCATAGTTTGCTATATTCATAATTTAAGTCCTTGCGTACCATAGTCTTTAAAAATGAAAGTTTGTATACTATTTTTTAGAAAAAGCCTATGTATTTACCACCCAATTACGACGAAATGAAAAAAGACGTGTAGCACTCGGAGACTGCCGCGGTAAAGCTATTGCGTAGCATTTTTTATCAACTTATGTAGTTATAATTATTTATTTATTTTATTTATGCAGGATTTTTTCCCTTTGTTTATCTTTGATATTAATTGTACAGATATTCACTGTTGTACGTGCGAGCTTCGTAGAGTTGTACCATGTAGTAAATTCCAGCATATGGTCTCCTTTTTATAATATTCATATTAACAGAATTTAAGCGGTCCAAGCACGATTTGTAAGATGCATCTCGATTAAAACTGGTGTTCGCAAAAGTATTAAGGACTATGCTGAGAGATTGCGGCATTTTAATATGATGAGCTTAAAAGAAAGACGTACATTAACCGATCTCCTACTATTTTACAAAATAATAAACGGTTCTTTGGATTCACAATTAATTAACTATTTTTGTTTTAAAATGAATAATCGTGTTATGCGTCAACATCGGCTATTTGATATTCCCTTTGTGGTTTTAAACACATCGTACAATAACCCTATAATACGTATGTCTAGGCTTTATAACGAAATATCAATCGCCATTAATGAAATTGATGTCTTCTCAATGAAATTTGGTGCATTTAAACGACTTTTATATCAGCATTTATTTTCTATTAGTAATTTATAATGTGTTGAATATTTTTTTATTAGGTAGTTATTAATTTTAAGTTGTAGTCTCTAGTTACTATGTATGTTTTGTGTCTTTTCTACTGTTCTATTCGTCTAATCAATACTTTATAATGTTATGCATGCCTATAAAATACGTTATGCTGTGCAATGTGTCATGTTTTTTTTAATTACTCTTAGTCTAAGTTAATGTATGCGTAATGTAGTTGGTAAGCTTATTATATAAAATAAAATAGAAAATAAATACAAAGAGGAGGTGTCCTAACGCCGAAACTCTAAGCAGGCATGAGTCACCAGATTGCGGGGCGAAGAGGGGGATTACGCATGCGCAGTAACGCCGATACAACCAATGCCACCTAGAGGCGAGTTGCTGAACTAAAGAGACAAGCGTGATATTTCAAAAAGTCATTAAAAGTTCTGCTATTCATCGATAGATGGCAAAACTAAATATCGAAAGAGGTTAGATTACAATTAATCACGCAATAGCTTTGCAATTCGCATTTAAAAGTACTGGCACATATTTAAATTAAAATAAATATATTAAATTTAAATTTCGGTCGGACTTAGGTTATTTTCGTTACGGAATTTCTGGATTCGGTCTCCACGCTCAAGGCCCGCGATAGAAGCTATGCAATAGCTTAAAAAGTAACAAAAAATATTGTAGTAATTTTAGTTGCATTGTGTCTGAAGTCACCAAAACTACCATATGGCTTTGTTTTCGATAAGACTCTTGATATACCCTGTATAAAATATGGAGAGTAAAAATAGCTGAAGGTTTTGATATCAATTATTTACATTATGGAGAGTAACTGTGCAGCATGCGGTAATCATATTACCAGTCCTAATTTCATGAAATATATGAATTGTAACAACACATATGACTTGATTTGCCTGAGTATAAGAGAAATTCAAAAAGTTAACACAAAAATACAAAGATGATTGGCTGTGTCCGTGCTGCAGCATCCGACCAAAAGGAGATAACTCGTGCACACCAGTACAACAAACTTTCGCTACTCCTGCCAACACTGAAACATCTGAATTACTAATAGAAATAAAAAAGCTAAGGGAAGAGGTAGGAGAGCTGAAAACACAAACTCAGAAATTTGTAACTTAAGAAAAGATGTCATAGATCTAAAAACTGAGCTGAAAACTATTTCTACAACACTGAATGAGACACTTCAGGGTTATAAAAATAAATTGGAAGAAGCTAATCAGACGATAATTCTCTTAAAAACCGCTGTTGCTCAAATGCAGGTCGACCTTGGTATTAAAGAGCAGAACTTCATACTGAATGAGATAGAGCTTATTGGATTAGCAGAGCAAGATAATGAAAACCTCACCCATATTATGATGCTGACGTCACAAAAGATCGGTGTGGAATTATCCCCAGAAGATTTGGATTTCATTAGCAGAGCCGGCCCTAAAATATCCAATAAAAATCCTACAGAGGCAAGAGGCCCTCGGCCCATTATAGCAAAATTTCTTCGGCGCTTCAAGAGAGACGAAATCATCAAGGCTGCCAAATAAAGACGTAATCTCACAACTGAAAATATCATCGCCTCCCCAACACAACGACTATACATCAATGAGAGGCTTACTAAAACAAACCGAAAGTTATTTCACGAAGCAAGACAGCTCGCATCAAAACACAACTTTCGTTACTGTTGGATTAAAAATGGTTTTATCTTCATCCGGAGAGACGAGAAAAAGCCCGCGATTCGGATTCGCGCAGCAGAAGACCTGGAAGAAATCTTTGGTCAGCCTCAACCTCAACAAAACATTACTTATATAAGTACGCTAAACCTATTTTGATATTTTATTTTTCCGCCCGCATGTTGTTTAATTTGTTTTGTTTGCGCTATTTTAAATTTGTATCTTGTTTGTTTTTAAACGTAGTCACGCACACTACACTTCACAATGACATAATAAATAATACACACATTACACTATACAATAACACAACAATTACCATACACAACACTACCTGGACAAAAACCTTGTACATTAATTCTACATTTCCCCACGACTCTCATTACGTGCTCTCAAAGCAACACAAATACAATTTATCAAGTACCCAAAACATATATAAGGGATAGTTCTTTTATCCATAGATCTCATCGAAGGATTAGACCAGTCCCTTACTATAAAATGTGTTGCTATAGAGAGCCCAGAATGCTGTGGTGAGACCCTTACGCCTAATATAATTTTAGACTTCTCACTTTTAACATAAGAAGTAGAGAACGAAATTTTAAAGACTTCTTGGTTACTTTGGCGCGATTTGACTGTGAATTTGACGCTATTGTTTTAACAGAGTGTTGGATTCATGAACACTCTATAATTCCACACATTCATGGTTACACGTCGTTTTGTACCCACCACTTTATTAATAAAAGTGGAGGAATAGTGGTTTACATTAAAAATAAATGGACGTCTATTGCACAGGAACCGATATGTGATGAGTGTAACTTTATCAAAATAACTGTAAATACCGACATAACCATCATAGGAATTTACCGTACCCCTCCTTCAAAAATTTAAATAAATTTATTTCCTCACTTGATAACATTCTATGTAATGTCAGGAGCTCAAAAACCTGCATAGTAACTGGAGATGTGAACATAAATATTCTCGATAATTCAATAAATGATAACACTTCCGAGTATAATTACTTATTATCAAGTCACCAGCTAATTCCAGATATATCAATGCCTACAAGGGGTGAGACTTGTCTGGATCATATATTTATAAAAAATAAATCACAGTCTCTAGGTGTTATCTGCTTCTCTGACATAACAGACCATAACATTTGCATCCTAGGATTTTCGACCAAACCTAATAAATACAACAGCCTTCCTCGTAGTAAAATAAAAACTGACATATCCGCGGTGATAAGAGAAATACTCTCTACTGACTGGACACACGTTACAAATATTTCTGACGTTAACAATGCTGTCGATAATTTCAATGCAAATCTCCATACCGCTATCATGAATAATACTTTTGAAGTGAAGATTAGTAGGTCGCAGCATAATCTCAAGCCCTGGCCTGCTGAGATGTCAAAGAATTCGAGATAAACTACATCTAAAAGCAAAAAATATCCTCGCAATATGATAATACAAATAACCTATTAAAGATACCGCAATTTTCTAAATGAGCTACAACGAAATATTAAATCTGAATACGAATCAAAACAAAGACACTCCAAAAAAATATAGACTCGCTAAATGCCGTTAATAAAACTTTGCCAATGTAGGCAAAGATCTAGCAAACAAAAAGCTTTTGAATCTTAAAACAACAGAATCCGCTTTAGCAGATACCTATATATCACACGAGTTGCGGGTAGTAATTCATTATTTATGAACCCGACCGATGAACAAGAAGTAGACAGAGTAATCACAGAGTTAAAAACTGACAGTGCTCCTGGACTTGACGGATGCACTCCCACCATAATTAAAGCAACTAAACACGTACTACTAAAACTACTAACACACATCTTTAATCTGAGTTTGGCAAATGGAACTTTTCCTAAAATCTGGAAATTGGCATCTGTTACTCCGATACATAAAGGCGACGATAAAAGTATTCCCAGCAATTACAGGCCAATCTCCTTGCTGAGTATTTTTTCAAAGTTACTGGAGAAAATAGTCAATAAACGGCTTGTAAATTACCTAGAAACTTATAACCTACTCTCAGAACGACAGTTCGGTTTCAGAAAAGGTGTTGAAACTGACAATGCCGTTACACTCTTGATAGATACTGTCGCTGAGGCCTTGGACAAAGGAGAGTGCTGCGTAGGCGTCTTTATGGACCTAGCAAAAGCGTTTGATACCGTCTCAATACCAATATTATTAAAAAAATTAAATAGTCTAGGCATTAGAGGATTAGCTTATGATTGGTTCTGCAGCTATCTTAACGAGCGATACTGTTTCTGGGCATTACGGTCGACGCTAAACTCCAGTGGGGGCCGCATATCAATAAACTATCTGGTAGATTAAGTTCAGCGGCATATGCAGTTAAAACCATTAGGCGTTTAACGGATGAGGCAGCGGCAAGAATTGTCTATTTCAGCTATTTTCATAGTATAATGTCTTATGGAATTCTTCTCTGGGGAAATGCTGCGGATATAAATAGCATTTTTATTTTACAAAAAAGAGCTGTTAGGGCCATTTATCAACTTGGTCCAAGAGTTTCATTGAGAGAAAAGTTTAAAGAAGTAGATATTCTTACTGTTCCATCTCAATATATTTATGAAAATTTATTATATGTTCGTAAAAATATAACTCAATTTAGGCGTAATTGTGACATACATAGTAAGAACACTAGGAACAAACATAATCTTGTCTCACACATTACTCGTCTCCACAAGATAAATAAATCTTTTATGGGTCAAAGTATACACTTCTATAACAAGCTTCCCAACAGTTTAAGAGAACTTCCAATTAATAAGTTTAAAAAAGTGATAAAAGTTAAGCTGTGTAAAAAGGCATATTATAGAATCACAGATTATGTGGAAGATAAAACTGCTTGGGAATAAATTTATCATGTTTTGCATCAAATTGACATTATTGTTACTTGTGACATGAACCATTGTTATTGTAATTGTAATTGGCGATATAAAAAAAAAAAAACAAAAGAAAAAGAAAGAAAAAAGAAGACAGTTCGTGTTGCTGAGGGAGTTTCTTGCGCCGCTTCTTCTTCACAGCTACAACACGTTCCGAAGCGGTGGTAGCAGAAAAGGACGATTCAAAAGATCTTGTGAAAGACTATTTGAATAAAGAATATTTTGATTTGATTTGATTTTGATTTGATACCAATGTGTAAAAATTAACTCTTTAAAAAGTCAAATTCTCCCCGTGCACTTTGTCGTCCCTCAAGGTAGTATTCTCGGGCCTACACTCTTTTCTCTATATATGAATGACTTACTACATCTTTCCATTATTAGCGCAGAGTTAATTTGTTACGCTAACGATACTGTGGTACTTTTCAAAGGCTCAACATGGGAAAAAGCTTCATAGCTGAAAAAGGACTTCATGAAATAAATAATTGGTTAAATAGAAACCTCCTCACACTCAACACCACAAAAACGAAATTCATAGCTTTTCATAAAACAAAAATTAATAGTAATCCAGCTGATTTAAAAAATCTTAAAATCATCTTCCCAACGACAATACTACAATTCAGACAAATTTAAAGCATTGTGCTTGTAATTCAATTACCCGCATCGATAACTTAAATTAAAATATCTGGGCGTTCTTCTAGACGAGAACCTCAACTTCAAAAAACATATATTACAACTCGCCGGAAAAACTCGAAAAATAATTTACATAATGAAATCTCTGCGCTCTACAACTACCAAAGATATTATAAAAATAGTGTATACTGAACTTTGTCAATCAATTCTGTCATATTGTATATCTATCTGAGGAGGGGCAATAAAAACCTGCATAATCGGGCTCGAAAGGGCTCAGCGCGCAGTCCTAAGGGCCGAAACTACGTTAAGCGGGCACTCGCGCGGATTCATACAAAAGTGCTCCGTCGCGGGGATCCGCGCGGGCGTCCGGCACGGGGAGGCGCGTCCCGTACCCACGCGGCGGGGCCCGCCTCCGTGCGTCGGAACCCGTCGCGGGGGCACGCGCGGCAAAGCGCGCGGTGTCCGCAAGCGGGAACATCACGGTGATGACATACGGCACCGAGACGTGGCCTCTCACTTTGGGCTTCATTAGAAGGCTCAAAGTCACTCAACGAGCAATGGAGAGGGCTATGCTCTGTATTTCCCTACGAGATCGACTCAGAAATGAGGAGATCCGTAGGAGAACAAAGGTTACCGACATAGCGCAAAGGATTAGTAAGCTGAAGTGGCAGTGGGCTGAAAAGTGCTAGAGTGGAGGCCACGTACAGGCAAGCGAAATGTTGGACGCCCGCTTACAAGGTGGACGGACGACCTGGCTACATTTGCAGGAAATCGCTGGATGCAGGCCGCTTCCAACAGGTCGATGTGGAGACCGTCGGGGGAGGCCGATGTTCAGCAGTGGACTTCCTGTGGCTGAGATGATGATGATGAATATACTTGAAGATTTTTTACTTAGCGCAATGTTGTGTGTAGTGCATTTAAATGTAATAATGATATAATCCGTGGTGCTTTACAGCTGGCTTCTCCGGCTGTAAAAGTCTTTTTGCGAGGTTATTTACCTGTTTAGTTCATTGTTTTGTCGCCCGCTTTGCACGGAGGGAAGTGGACAATAATTTATTTCCAACTCCTCCTATTTATTTCACTTTCTGATTAATTTCGTTGCGGGTTAAA
This sequence comes from Hyles vespertilio, assembly GCA_009982885.2. NCBI lineage: Eukaryota > Metazoa > Arthropoda > Insecta > Lepidoptera > Sphingidae > Hyles > Hyles vespertilio. The sequence goes on along the minus strand of CM042833.1, from coordinate 32,927,094 downwards.
GACAAGTTAGACATTCCCGGAGACTCGCCGAGCTTCAATGCTCGGTGTCATTACATTGCGTGCCACTGTTGATCCTGGCTCACAGGAGTTACAGTGGTGGGTATGAGGGTGGGACAGTCTCCTTAGCGCAATGTTATTGCCAGTCTTTCCGTTGGTGATATGACTGATACAGATTTTACCCTTAAATCGTTGACCTTCAAATATGGTTCCAGTTTCGAAAATAATTCGGCATAGACCGGTATCGAAACTTTAAAATATTTGTAAAATGAGTTTTCATTTTCTCTTAATTTACTGAACTTTACAACAAATTCTCCGCCTAGCAACCTAAATGCCATAAACGGGCTTCCTGGCTGTCGTCTTTTTTTGCTAGTCGTCGTTTTGCTATGTAATAATATATTAAGCTCTCCATCGACACAACACCTTTAAAATTGAACCAGCGACACTGCGTAAATCCGGTCTCCGCGACGGGGACCGTCGCGTTCTCACGGAGCCCGCCCGCGTGTCCACGCGAGGAGACACGCGACGGTTGCCCGTCGCGGGCGCCCGCTTAACGCAGTTTCAGTCCTAAAGGCCCTAAAGGTATGTTCAAACCTTTTCTCTTTCCTACTTATGAGCTTTATAAAGAGACTAAAGTACTAACAGTATGCCAGATGTACATTTGGAAAACATCCGTGATCATGCACAAGAAAACTCTCAATGCCACATACTACAAAGAATTGCTCAAAAAACGTATCTATAAAGTTCCTCTTCCCTACATCAGGTCATCCTTTGCCAAACGCCTACCATTTTACCAACATCCTAATATTTATAATAAAGGAAGCACTGAATGTGATATTAAAAAGCTTCCCTGCCGTGCCATGCCGCCAAGATTAAAATTAAAAACTGGTTACTATGTCTAAATTATCAGGAAACGGAAAATTTGCTCACCAATTGTTAATTTTTTACATTTCACACACACGCACACGCACACACACACACACATACACACACACCCAAATTGTCACTTTTGTATGAGCGTCAATACAGCTTGTACAGATTACGTTAAACACCGCTGTCACCAGTCCCGATCACCACTCAACGATTTTCGCGATACAGGCCAAGCCTAGTGCGTTGATCACCAGTATTTTTTTCTGGTGTACATAAAATATTTTGTTAATTTTAGGTTAAGTTGATTGTATTACTTACTTATTATTTTGATCTCACCTATACCTAAGTCTAATTATAATTATAAATAATTACTACTATTGTACAAACTTACTTTTTGACAATAAACTTACTTTTTGCCTATTATTAATAAGGCACACAATTTTGATGCCGAGAGATGGAAGGTAGGACGTGACGAGACTGACGGGACAGGACGGAACGGGTTTGACTAGGCCGGGTATGATAGAAATAAAAAAGGAGGGCGGGATAGCTAGGTCGAGTTTAGGTATACGAGAGTTATAATAACAAAATAACATGTATCTGGTGTGGAGTGGAATCATAAAATATCAGCATTCAGGCGAAGCTGGGTCGTGCTGATTGTTTACAATACAGGGACTTACGTAAAATCTTCAGCTGATGACCACATTGTACTGTTGAACTTTTGAAGAAATAGTAAACTGCCAACTACGTAGTCTCTTTATGAATTATTTTTAAATACCCCCACCCACGTTCTATTTCGTTGGCATTTTATATACATATCTTATAATGAATTCTCTTTGAGAATTGACAATACCTATTATAAGGGTGTGGTAAGGTTGTCATGATCAGCTTTCAACTGTGTTTCAAGGACCATGTAACAGAGTAGTGTCGTGTATATTACAATATGGCCGGTGTCTGTATCCGCGTTCGCTGATATCCGAATGGATAAAACCTATCCGTCCTCTAATATATCGGCACATTATGAGGGAGTTTTTGAATTTAATAATATGTAGTGATATGCGCTCATGCTTGTAGCGAACTCGATTCAGTGGCTCAGTCGTAATGCTTTGCATCAGGCGAACGGCATGCCCGTCTCGCCATTCACAGCAATAAAATTTAAGGTTTTCAAAATTTTCTTTTATGTGTACTATAAAACCTTGCTTGATGTCAAATTTCAAGATTCTAGGTTAACTGAAAGTATCCTTTAGGTTTTTATTCCTTCGCGAGTAACTACGAGTTTCAAAAAAGGCGGCTTAAATTGCTGTTTTTTATTGATATAGAAGTTCGATTTTGTTATAGCTTAAAGGTATTATGGACTGATTATTTGATATGTATTTTAATTTAGTGTCCCTTCTCGATACTGACGAAAGGGATAGTAAGCTAGAAATTATTCAAAATATTTTTATCAAGTTACATAGGATGTTACTATAAATTTATGCTTTTCTATAATTTTCTATATCTATGCAATAAGACGTTACTTCTTACCAAATTTCTAGAATCTGAGTTCACGGGAAGTACCCCGAAGGTTTTGATACCCTCGTTGGTATCGAAATTTTTCAACATAATGACTGTATATTTTTAATGCGTTGGCTTAGAAGTTTGATGTTTTCACAGCTTCAAAGGGAAGTAGACCTGAGTATTTTATTTGAATTTCAGCTTTTGATACCTTCCCGCGTTCTTGAGAAAAAAGGTCTTCATAGACAGAGAAACAGACGAACAACGAAGTGATAAGGGTTACGTTTTTTTTTTGAGGCACGGCACCCTAAATACTGACTCACATACTCTATTGAGGTCTTTTTATGTACGTATATATCCGGAACATATAATTATTTGTCGTGGAATTCTATTAACTGGCCTTTAAATTACAAGCTACATCAGAATGTCTAATTTATTATTAAAAGACAGCGTTATTAACTCGTATTATATATATTCGAGATAATTTATAAATAATAAGTACATTATTAAAGTGACATCAAAATAATGTTTAATTCTAATATATTTTCAATGCCTTTGTCTTTTTAACTCTCGTTCTTTGCGACGGTGTGTAACATCAAAAAATATGACATCGATGTTTTCAAAATCTGAAAAACATTAAAATGTTTAATTCTTTACCCATGGGTGTGAAATGTTAATAGGATAACAAGACAACCGAGCTTACCGTCGCCATAGTCTGTACTCCGACAGTTATCATATCCATTGCTTTCAAATACAACGACCTCTGTGATTGTCGAAGAAAAGTTAATACTAGTTTTTTGTTACTTTGATCCATGCATTCCCATGGCAGATTGTAAACGGTGTCCGATAATTTATCACTCTGTAAATAACGAATACTACTACATATATTGTATTTATATAACAATACAGCTTGTTTTTGAAAAAGTGTTGTTACAACTAGGCTGGGATGAAAATTAGTATACAATTATTTTAAAAATAAAAACATACATATATTTTTTGGTTACCTGGTGGACATTCTCCTATAACGATTTATAAATTAAATTAAATTAAAATATGCTTTATTGGACACTATAATAACACAAAATTTACAGAATAATCACACAAAAATATGTACAATGGGCGGCCTTATCACTAATAGTGATTTCTACCAGGCAACCTTTCGATGGACAGGAATTATAAGAATAACTTTCGGTGTGCAGTAAAAGCATAAAAACGAGAAAATAGAATAAAATTGTACAACAAACAAACGCAATATAATACTATATTGTATGAACATACCACAAATATAAAATATATGTACACGCAGTACGCATATTATACACATAATATAATGGCATTATATATAAACAAATACATACATATTTATATATACATACAAACATACATAAATACATAACATATAAACAACGACAGGTAATCTAATTAACTAACGACAGATAATGACATATTATCATCAGTTTTTTAAAAGAACCTATGGTCTGTGCACATTGTATTTGAAAGGGAAGGGGATTAGTACCAGAGATGACGACCAAAACCATGTATCATAGCAATACGGTCGAAACTGTATGAAATCATTAGATTATGTGATTCTGAAGGTAGGTAGTAACGGTCAAATGTGTAGCAATTGCATGTGAGGCTATTTCTGCTGTGTCCAAAAAAAGGCAGTCTGTATCATAGCAATACGTCTGATATTGGAAATGAACATAGATGTTATAATTTTATGACGAATAAGTTGGTTTGCAGACATTTTGCGCGTAGTATATAGCTGCAGCGAATTTTTGAAAATGTCAAGAAATTTAGCCGACCTGTATTAGGGTATAGCAATCCGAATGAATTTTTTTTCAACCGTTCGTAAATTTGGCAGGATTGCATAAAAATGTTTTCAGACATTTTAGATGTCGCATATACTCCCAAAAGAGAAAAGAACGTTTTGGAGTCGCTTGGCCGATGCCTGAGCGCTTCTTACGCTCCTGCTGCAGTGGGAATGGTTTTTTGCGTGTTACGCTCCTGCCACTCTCTTACTATACATAGTCACTAACCAGCTGTCCTTACCGTTGAAATGACGCTCACTTAAGGTGACAACAAACTATAAGTTGCTCAGGCGGACGTGGGTGTGTCGCTGGTTGTCCGAGGGCTCACGGACTTTTTTTTCTTCTATTCCCAATGATAAGGCACGGTTTGCTCATCTGCCATTGACGAAGTTTTTAAGAATGGAAGAGTAGGTTTTTATGAATTCAAAATTATCAATTATAATAGACGTTTTTATAGCATAGATACGATGTCTGTCCGCGCTCTATTTTGGCAAGAAAAAAGCAAGGTGATTGCCCGACTTGCAATCAGTCACGCTTCAACACGGTTGATATGGAAAAGTTGTCTGATAAAGGAGGTGCTACACTAAATTCTTCTGATATAATTTTTTGGTTGCGGTTTGGTAGAAGCTGTCCATACGATGGGATCTAAGTATTTTAGACCTCGCCGTAGAGATAGACCACAAAAACTCTCGATCCAGACTCTTGACCTCATGGCCGAACGTCGATCTTTGACGCTGCAGTCTTCCGTTGACGCCGAAACATATCGGCGGCTCAATAGACGGATCTGGAAGTCCTTGAAGACACGATGTCCGTGCTCACAATACTGTGAGCATTAAGGAGACAATTGAGCGGAACGGAGGCTCCAAAGTGTTTGCAAGAGACTTGTCTATTGGGCAAAGCCAGTTGTCTAGGCTGAAAACGGACGAAGGCCGCGTGGTATCGACGAGGGCAAAGGTATTAAGAGAGATATAGAGGTTCTACGGACAGCTTTACACCTCGGTTGCCAAACCTACTGTTAGCTCGGCCGAAGACCCGAGAGCCGAGTTGATCTGACACTTTAGCGATGATATCCTGGACATCAGCCTGTGTGAGATTGAGATGGCCCTCAAACAACTTAAAAACAACAAGGCGCCGGGTGAGGACGGAATTACATCAGAGCTTCTGAAAGCGAGTGGAACGCCGATACTGAAAGTCCTTCAGAGGCTATTCAATTCCGTTCTCCTCGAGGGCTCAACGCCAGAGGCAAGGAGCAGGAGCGTGGTGGTACTGTTCTTCAAAAAAGGTGATAACACCTTGCTGAAGAACTACAGGCCCATCTCGCTCCTGAGCCATGTCTATAAGTTGTTTTCGAGGGTCATCACAAATCGTCTCGAACGCAGGTTTGATGACTTCCAGCCTCCCGAACAAGCCGGTTTCCGAAAAGGCTTTAGTACCATAGACCATATTCATACGCTACGGCAGGTTATACAAAAAACCGAGGAATATAACTTGCCGCTTTGTTTAGCGTTTGAGAAAGCCTTTGATTCGATCGAGACCTGGGCTGGGCTACAGTCTCTTCAGCGGTGCCACATAGACTATCGGTATATCGATGTGTTGAGGTGTATATGTTATGGGCCAAGTGATTAATGCGAGCAGTATTCATAATGCCCGGGCAGTATGAATATTGCCGAGCCATACCGGGCCAAGTGATAAGTTACAATCTAAACTCACCTATTTATCACATTGCCCGGGCATTATGAATATGGCTACATGATGATCGGCCAGTGTGATTAATAAGTAATTTTATACGTGGTGCGCTGCCGCATTGTCGCATCTGCGATAGACACATAAATTAGAAAGGTTGAATTGATCTGCTTATGTTTAGTTGTTTTTTAACGTCCGAAACATTGCCTTCAGAAGAAAATTAGTGTACCCACTTTATGAATCAGTTAGGTCGACTGTGCCCCAAAACCGACTCGGAACACCCCGACTTCACGTAGTCTTTTGGCTACAGACCTTAGAGTGTATATAAAAAGCCGGAGGCGCGGAGGGAGAGCAGGCCCCGCCCGCTGTAACGAAGACGACCAGCAAGCCGAAGCTGCGAAGGTGAGCATGGGTGCCTATCTTTTGTTACGCAAGGGCGAAGGGGCTGAACTTGCCGTAGCGCCGGAGACGATGCAGAAGCTAATTTGTATTGACAACAAGTGTTTTAAGGGTTAGGTTGCTATAATAGATATTTCTCAGGAATGGTGCGTCACCTTTTCATGGGAGTGGTACCAGGGGAGGTGCGAATGAATGAATGAGGTGGCCGAAATATTGCGTTTATTTACATCGGGATAGGTATAGTAATCTCAACTAACCGGAACCTTGAATATGTGAAAATTTAAAGCTGACTAGGTGAGTTTTTTTTTATTTTACTTATTAGAATTTCTTCCGCCGCGACGATCGATCGCTGTTTTGTCTGCGTTGCCGTAGAAGATGGACATAAATAGTAGTACATCTAAGACTTGTTATGTTGGCATGGTTTCCGACTTCGATCGACAGATCCGTCGCGTGGCTGTGGCTATGCTAAAAACTATAAAAGAAAAAGTTTTTGTGACTGAGTACTCCGCCGCATACCCAGTGTCATAATCCTGTGCACGCCGCTGTATTCCACTACAGAGAGGCGTGAGACAGGGAGATGTCATATCTCCGAAACTGTTCACTGCCGCGCTGGAAAATGCCTTCAAGCTCTTGCAGTGGAAAGGATTCGGCATCAACATCAACGGCGAGTATATTACTCACCTTCAATTTGCCGACGATATTGTAGTCTTGGCAGAATCGCTGGAAGACCTTAGCACTATGCTCGAAGACCTTAATCGAGTCTCCCAACAGGTGGGTCTTAAAATGAACATGGATAAAACGAAGATCATGTCGAATATCCATGTTGTGCCCACCCCCATTGGAGTTGGGGGCTCGACTCTCGAAGTTGTAGACGAATATGTCTATTTAGGACAAGTGGTCCGGTTAGGCAGGTCCAACTTCGAGAGAGAGGTCAATCGTCGAATCCAACTCGGTTGGGCAGCGTTCGGGAAACTTCGCGACGTCTTCTCGTCCAAAATACCTCAGTGCCTAAAATCGAAAGTCTTCGATAGTTGTGTGTTACCAGTGATGACATACGGCACCGAGACGTGGCCTCTCACTGTGGGCCTCATTAAAAGGCTCAAAGTCACTCAACGAGCCATGGAGCGGGCTATGCCCGGAGTTTCCCTACGAGATCGAATCAGAAATGAGGAGATCCGTAGGAGAACCAAGGTTACCGACATAGCCCATAGGATTGGCAAGTTGAAGTGGCAGTGGGCCGGGCACATAGCTCGTAGAACCGATGGCCGTTGGGGCCGAAAGGTTCTCGAGTGGAGGCCACGTACAGGCAAGCGAAATGTCGGACGCCCGCCTACAAGGTGGACGGACGATCTGACTAAGGTCGCAGGAAGTCGCTGGATGCAGGCCGCTTCCAACAGGTCATTGTGGAGATCCTTGGGGGAGGCCTATGTTCAGCAGTGGACTTCCTGTGGCTGATATGATGATATAATGATGATGATGATAATTTTTTTATATCTGGTTAATTCATTTCATCAAGTTCAAGAATTTTCAGACAGATTGCTATGATACCGATCGGTAAAATTCCTTAACATATTTAGAATGGTCTCAAAATTTGATCCATCCAAATTTCCTTCTGAAAATATTATTTTTCCTATTAACTAATTCTAATTTACCCGTAAAGAACATTTTCAGACGGATTGCTATAGGTCTACCAGAATCTCATGGCATTTTGGGAAATTTGAATTTACGCATTGCAATACTGGGGTGATTGGATGAACATATTATTTTGATACTTTCATTAATTGTAATTAATTATTATTTCAAATTGATTATTTTTTAGTACAACTTTGTAAATAAAGTAAATAATGTTTTAAGTAAAAATATATAGGTTATTTAAACATTAAAATTACTTCAAAATTGTACTTTTAGATTAATAGCCAATTAAAATAGGCAAATACGATTTTTTTCAGTTTTAAATTATAAAATACATACGTGCCTTACGAGTATTTATAAAATTAGCGCTGGAGCGCTGGTACTTTCAAAACGTAGATAAAAATGGTGGTAACGAGCCACCAGTTTCGTTTTAATTCTCTCTTTTTATTAGTTCTCACTTAATCAAACAACTTTCAATTTCCAAATTGTAAGTAGTTTGATTATGAGTCAGTTTTATTTAAATAATTATTAGATTCGATAAATGTTATACGAACGATGCAAGATTGTAAAATAAAAACGAATAATTTTATTTTCAGTCTTCTTTATTTCATTAACACTTTAGTCAGACCTTACTTCTAAATACTCTTCCTGTACATCTTCTGATGAAGACAATGAAGATAAAGGAATAATAATAAACCGTTCCTTATCTAAAATCTCTGGAAACTCCTGTAAATAGGTATTTAATGCATTACTGTTTAGTTCCAAAAAATGATATCAAAGTATATACAGTAAAACACATGCACATATCTAACACTAACCAAAAAAAAATGAAGTATCAAAACTATTCACTCCGACTTACTTGTTAAAACGACGTCAATTTTGAAATTGACGATTTTGTTTGAATTTGGCCAAATTATTCACGGATCTGGCGATAAACCTTATAAACAATGTATCGCACTTGTGATTGTAGAACTAATTTGTACATTTTCGCTAAGAAAGGATAGAAATCTTAAAATATTCACATCAAATGACATAACTCAAGTTTTGAAACAGCTGTTGACTGATGGTATTGCCATATAAAAATTTAATTCATTGTGTTTGTTTTTAATTTTATGCCATGAGATTCTGGTAGACCTATATCATCATTTTTTTTGTCTCATTTTTAATTTTTCTAAATGATTTTTTAGGTTCGCGCTACACTATTAACTTATGAAATATATGTTTTCGGTATCTTAGAGCTATTATATAACTACAGTCAGAAAATCAGACAGATTGCTAAGATACAGTCCGGTAAAATTTGTTGACATTTTTGAAAATTCAGTTAGGTCAAACGCTACGCGAAAAATGTCTGAAATTGGTATTTTCGAGTTCGAAATAATCAAATCTATCAATTTGATGCGGTTGTGGCCGTATTGCTATGAGACTAAAATTTTGGTTGTCATCTCTCGTATTATAATCCTTAATCTAACAGCCTGCACTGTAAAAGATTTGTCCAAGAAATTAGTGGTATGCTTCGGAGTACGAAGCTTTGAATTCTCCGAGGACCTCAGAGACACCGAATGCGATACACTTAGGAACTCAAAACTTTCTTTAAGATAACGTGGAGAGGATGGGTCAAATAGAATATTATAGAGCAAAAAAGAAGATGAGCATTCCGACGAAGTCGAATTGGTAACCACTTGAGCTTAGCACGAAATGCGGAGACATGATCATATTTGCGCAGGCCAAATATAAATCTTATACACAAATTTTGAAGTCGCTCAAGCTTATCTAGTTGGTCTTCTCTGAGATCAAGATAGCTGGAATCGGCATAATCGAGAACTGTTAGAAGAAGGGCTTGTGCCAGCGCAATTTTGGTATTAATCGGCAAAAAGTTGCGTAGCCGTCGCAAACTTGCCGCTGAGGCGAAGATTTTGCGACTGACAGCATTTATCTGAGGATTCCAAGAGAAAGTATTATCAATAATAACGCCCAAGTTTTTGACACTCTCAACAAATGGTATTACGGTTTCATCAAAACAAACTTGGGGAAGTTGAATCCACTTCACTTTGGAGATCATTCTAGAGCTGCCAACAACAATAGCCTGGGATTTCATGGTGTTCACCTTAAGTCCATAAGCTTTGCTCCATTCTTCAATGTGACATAAGTCCCTATTAATTGTAGCAATTACTTCCGGCAATCCTACTAATGATCCATGAGAATAAATTTGGAGATCATCTGCATAAAGATGGTAGGACGAGGAAAGTTTCAAAGAGATAGAACTAATAAATATAGCAAAAAGTAGAGGAGATAGAACGCCACCCTACGGTACACCGACTATTGTATTGCACCAAGACGATATGATGCTCTTGTCGATACATATTCGCTGTCGGTGACCAGACAGGTAACCACGAAACCAGTCAATTGCCGATGGAGATATGTTAAGAGAACGTAATATGCCAAGGAGAATGTCAAAATCTACAGTGTTAAAAGCATTTGCTAAAATCTAAAAGAAGCAGAACTGTAAGATTTCCACTCTCCATGGCTGTCCTAATATCATCCGTAACGTTGACCAATGCAGTGACTGTGCTATGACCTTGACGAAATCCGGATTGCATGGGATTAAGGAGATTTTTTTTGCAAAGAAAGGAATTAAGTTGATTGTAGGTGAGACGTTCAAGGACTTTTGAGAGGAATGGAAGGATGGAGATGGGTCGATAATCAGAAAATGATTTAGGATTATCTTTTTTAGGTAATGGAATAATTTTGGCTTCTTTCCATGGATATAGAAAGCACCTAGTGGACAAGGAATAGTTGAGGATGTGGCAGATAATGGGAAGGATTTCGTCAAGGATAGAAATAATCATCTTCCGATTAATACAGCCGCTACCAACCGCATCGGATGATATAGATAGAACGCTTTTCTTAACATCACATGCCAACGCTTGACTAAAGACAAATGATGGATGGTTAGGGGTTCGAAGGGAAGAAAGATATTTAAGTGTGTCTCCCTTAACTATCCTGCTACAGTTGGACGACGATGAGAAATGGTTATTAAGAGATTCAACATCAAAATTTTTTGGTAAAGGATCTTCCAATTCTTTTTGGATCTCCATTTTCAACAGATTTTTCGATTTTGCCTTGGGAGGGCGAGCTTTGTAGGATATATAAATTAAATCGTGAAAGGAAAACATGTCAGTTGAGCATTGCCCATGCTGACTGACCAGATCACGACAAGAAACAAAAATGAGATCCAATAGAGATGGAGTGCAATTTGGAAAATGATGTGTCGCACTTAAAGGAAGAATGGAAAGATTCGTAGACTCAACAACAGAATGAAGTGATTTAGTGCGCAAATCATTTTTAAGAAGACAGATGTTAAAGTCGCCCATGATAATTGTATGACTATAAGATGGAGTTAGCTTTTCTATGAGCATTTCAAAAGAGGGGAAGTAATTAATGCGAAGAGAAGAGGAATAATAAACACCTACCAAGATTTTAGTGTGGTGTAATTCTACCTCAATAATGAGATGCTCACCTGCATTCGGTAATGGTGGCTGAGGTGATGTACCTATCTAACACTGAAAATGTTATATAGTCACGGAGATATATAGCAACACCACCTCCAACGCCGACCGCACGGTCATTACGGATGAGGTTAAATCCTGGTAAGGTGTAGGAAATGGAAGGGAGACATGGTTTTAACCATGACTCGGAGACAAGAACTGCGTGTATATTCTTACAGTCAAAGGTTGCCAGCATATCTGGGAAATGGGCCGGAATGCTTTGGGCATTGATGTGTACCACATTAAAATTTCCAAGATCATCGGAGAATATATTTTTAAGGACACTACTCATGACAAGGAATACTTTTAAAACTATCTTCGCTATCAGCAGTGAGAAAACTACAATTACTGTCGCTGTCGGTTTCAGACATGTTAAAATATTTTTTTAAATATTATATTAATAAATATCAATTTATATGTATTGTAATAATTAGTTTATCCGAGTTCTTATAAATTTAATAATCTGTCCACCCGCCAGTTGTCACAGTCTGAAGTACGAAAAAAACAATAAAAACGACACAATCAAACTAAGTAGGTATAAGAAGTAAGTAGAATAATATATGGAACAAAGCAAAAGATAATGAAAAAATAACAAAAGCACACAATAGTAGGTACAGTTGTTAACCAGTTTAACATCAACTATGTACAAATGCCAAAAAAAAATAAGTATAAAACAAAGCTATAAAATTGTTACTACCATCATAAAAATGCAGATAATAATTCTAAAAAAAATATATAAAAAGAATAAAATAAAATAGGAATAACAAACACATAAAAATCTCTTTATAGACGTGGTTAAAAGTATTGAATATATACGTTAAACGTATATATAACTTAAAATGTCAACCAGTGGTGCCTAAATATATTTCCTTTATTAATGAATTAGGTAAATTACATACCGTGGATCCGAGAACTTCAAATATAAATGATATTTGTATTAGCTGTTGAAACACTAGAAATGTCAGAGGTCCATAACGTGTTAGCGTGTGAAGATCCTAAAATAAATGGGAACTGGTTAATATTTGTCGTCTGGTTCGTATTGTAATCAACTTTTTATGTTGTGTACTTACCATTTGTGAACATTCTAGTAACAATAAACAGCCTACTATTTGATGAAAGCAATAATTAACTGCCAACATCCATCCAAATGTATCAAACATTTCAGTTGCAAAGCTGTGGAAAGTGACTAGTTATTTTCCAAGATGACCAAAGAAGTGAAAGTTTATTTGATAGCTAATAAAACGTACCTGACAATTAACTTATGATGTACAATATTTTCTATTAGTTTACCTCGTACCTCGTCCACTTCATGGAGGGAAAATGTTAAAGGTTCTTCAAAGCTAGACGAAGAAATAGATACAGGCCTCGGAAAACATTCCAGATTATGAATAAGAATTTTCAAATGTCCACAAAGATGAAACACCATCAAATAGAGGAGCAAATCCATTGCGCAGAAGGTAATAGAAATTACAAAAGAAGACCACCAGTTGAAAATGAAAATAACGGAGTACCCTTTTAAATCAGTGATGTAATCGAAAGGAAGGGCATAATACACGGCATGTTCAAAAGTAACGTTACTGGGTCTTGGGCTGGCAAAAGCGCCGGATGAGATGTTGGTGTAAAGTGGCGCCATATTGAAGAAAAAAATTCCCATTAACATCATCGACAAAAGATACACACTGAAATAGTGAGATACTTTGTGAACTAATAAGTGTATCTGAAAATAAAATTAAAATATTAGAAAATTAGCTGTAGTCAACTTCGATCGAACATACAGGGTATATCAAGACTGCTACCGAAAACGAAGCTGGGTGGTAGTCCGACTTTGTTTTCGGTAGCACTCTTGATATACCCGGTATATTAGTTACATGATCCAGAAAAAATCACAAGCCCAAAGTGGCCGAGGTTACTTATACTATAAATACATTTGAATTTCGAACTGCGAGATAGAGCAAAAAGTCTTAATTTATAATCAACTTCAGGTAATAATATCCCTTATTCGTTTAAATTAAGATTTATTATGGTTTGGACCACACTAAAACCAAATAAGAGCACACGCTTATTTGTGCTCTTATTTCACTTGTCGTTTTTAAGGCCGTCACTTATAATCTGGCGTATATTATTTACGTTACTTATAATTTGGTCGAAGCTGGTCAATGTAAAATTAAAGTAAATACAACGTACCTTCATGTAATATGCAGATTTGTTTCTGTGATTATAAAGGTGAATTGATTGAATAAATCGTCGAGTTGCTTTATGAAAGTATTTAGTATGAATAAAGAAAAATCGGATCTATAAAAATAAAACATAATTGTACTTAACATACTCATATTTGAGAGATTATGTGAAAAAAACTTTTTGTGTACATTACTTACCGCCCCTACAATACGCATGAGCGTTGTGATGTAAGAATGTCCTAGAATGATGAACGTTTGCTGGCTTGCATTTAAATGAAGATATTCTATTTCGCACACTGCACATATGATATAGAATATCATTGTTATGTTTCTTTTGTATACATTAATTTTTGATTCAGCACCTTCAGTTTGCGAAGTTCGCCATCCACCCAAGAATTTGAAGTTTATTCTCAACAAATTAATATATGCTAATTCTTCGGTTCGGGTAACTCCGCTAAAAGAACACCATGAAGAATGGTTACTAGGTAGGTTTGAGTATCGATGAAAGTGAATGAAAGTATACCTAATATTAAGCATTACGGAATTTACGAGTCTGATAACTCATTGTGCAATTTAGATCTGGGATTTAAATCTTTTTTGACATATTCAAAATTTATTATTTGTTAAGGAAGCTTTCTTAAAATAAACCGGTTAACAAATTTATTATAAATAGCTGTGCCCGCGACTTCGTCCGCGTGGAATTTAACAAAAACTTTATTTTTCTAAAATAAATGTAGCCTAAGTTACTCCTTATTATATCAGCTACCTGACAATAAAAATCCCGTCAAAATCGGTCCAGTCGTTTCAGAGATTAGCTGGAACAAACAGACAGACAGACAGACAAAAAAAATCATAGGTCATTTTCGTTATAGGTATCGTGCATATAACGTTATGCAGTTGGAATTTTTTTTTATTTTCACTTTACAAACAGACACTTCAATTTTATTTATATGTATAGATGTACCTATATAGATGATTGATTGAATCATGTTTTTGTTTTGTTTTACCTTACATAGCAATCATTTATTTTTTATGCCTCCTTGGATAGACTATAATGTTCGAGCATGTGTCGGTCTTCGATAAAACTGTTATCTAAAATCTATACATATAAATAAAATTGAAGTGTCTGTTTTAAAAGTGAAAATAATAAAAAAATCCAACTACATATCGTTATATACACGATACATGTGCCGAAAATGATATTTAAAAAATTTTTGTCTGTCTGTCTGTTTGTTCCGGCTAATCTCTGAAGTGGCTGGACCGATTTTGACGGGACTTTTTTTGTTAGGTAGCTGATATAATAAGGAGTATCTTAGGCTACATTTGTTTTAGAAAAATTCTTTTATTTAAAAAATAACTTAAAAAAAACTAATTAACTTTTTTGTTAAATTCCACGCGGACGAAGTTGCGGGCACAGCTAGTATTGAAATAAAACTATTATTTACGGTTTTTATACCATGAAACCTGTAAAGAAATCGAAACGTCGCGTCGGGAATTTAAAAAATGTAAAGTTTAATTATTAAAAGTGCGTGGTGGCCTGTTGGTAAACGGACTAGACGCGGCTGCCAACATGTTCACGGTGGTCGCGGGTTCAAATCCCAGGGCACACCTCTGACTTTTCGGAGTCATGTGGGTATTGACAGTCAATCACCACGCATTAAAACGGTGAAGGAAATCATCGTGAGGAAACCTGCATACCATAGCGATTTAGAAGAATTTCTATGGTATGTAAGTCCGCCAAGCCGCACTAGGCCAGCGCGGTGGACTATATGGCCTAACCACTCTCAATCGTACTTTCGATTGTCGAGTAGGCCCGTGTCCTACAGTGGGACGTATATGGACTGATACAACACAAAAAAGAAGTTTAAACCAAATCCGCGATAAAATCCGTAAATAATAGTTTTATTTCAATGAGTAATTCATGTACATTTGCGTAAATATTAGAAAGCATTATCTACAATTTTTTTTATCGGCGTTCCTTCTCTAGTTACAAAAATAAATCAACCTAAATTATATGTGACCCACTGTGGATATTAGGACGGCCACCATTATCTGGACTATGAGATTGGTTGGTGATAGATGGAAGATGGCCCATTCATGTTCTTTCTTCTGCTGAAACTTTTCTAATTCAAACGACACCAAACTTACGAAATATTAATTCAGCCAATCATAAAAAAATGCGGTTGCGGGAGCCGGTCAACATTAGCCTTGAATTGGTTTTCGGAAATTGTTTTGTATTTAATAAAACATTCTTCACATCCATTGTTTACACCAGATTTTTCCGCAGTTTTACTTAAAATTACCTTTAGATACTTCCTATTTTTCTATCTTTGAAGTTAATTAAAACGTAAAGTGGGCGTTAACTTTTTGAGAATGTTTTAAATTCTTCTTCGGTTATGACATATGATTGAAATATTGTAGAATTTTTTTTGTTGAATTTGCAATATGTATCTAACATCCGAACAGTGAAACTCTCTCTAAAATTAATTTCAATTAAATGTAACTACGACCAAAACCACATAAGAACTAGATATTTAACGCGGCCTTAATCACTCGATTCCTTCGTTTCGTATACTTGCTTCTGCTATATAAAAGTTTGACAGCCCGCTGCTTTAATTTGATGGTGGCACATAACGAAATGTTTATTTTTATGATAATGTTATCATTAAACACAAATTAATCTAAAATACCATGTGAATAAAACTCATATTTTTGATAGATTATACGTTGATTTAGCAGCTTTCAAAGAGTTGTCATTATTAAAATAAAATATATAAATAATTAATTCTTTTGTTTTATTTAAACTGCTCTCCTGAAAAAAGTTCATTTTTGAGATGTGTCGTTATCAAATTAAAGCAGCGAGCCGTCAAATAATCTAATTTCTAGTTTTATGCAGCAGTCCGCGTCGTCTTGAGTGCGCCTGTGACCTTTTTTTAACTTATTCAATTCCAAATAAAGATTTTACTAAAATATCTCTTGCGGCGTTGTTACGACTTACCTATATGGTGTATTATCTATGGTTACTATTACAAACGAGAAACAATGGCGTGTGATGATTTTCGAAAACCAATATTATGGGGGTTACAAAGGGATGAAATATTGTATGGAAAATAAAAATCATTGTAGTATTTGAAGTCAATAATTCATAAGATATACTAATTGGATGTGGAGATACATAAAGTGACAAGACTGACGGGACGGGATTAAGCATAGCGGGAATGGTAGGAATAAAAGGAGACGGTGGGATAGGTAAGTCGAGTTTAGGTATACCAAAAATTACATGTATCTGGAGTGAAGTGAAATCATAAAATATGAGCACCCAGGTGAAGCTGGATCGGGTCGCTTATTTACAATATAGGAACTTACGTAAAATCTTCAGGTGATGACCACATTGTGCTGTTGAATTTTGAACAAACTAGTAAATTTCCAACTACATATGTCGCTATATGAAATATTTTTAAATACCCCTCACATTGTATTTCGTTGGCATTTTATATACATATTATCCTATAATGAATTCCCTTTAAGAATTGACAATATCTATTATACGGGTGTGGTAAGTTGTCATAAACAGCTTGCAACTATGTTTCAAGGACTATGTATGAGAGTTGTGTGGTGTATAGATATACTTAATATTATAAAAGAAAAAAAATGTATTTTTGTATGTTTGTATTTTGTTTCTAACGAATAAACTCGAAAACAATTGGACCGAATATATTTTTTTTTGCCCGTTGGAATGGTACTTTGGAATTTGGAATAGTACTCCTGGCATAACATAGGCTATGTTTAAGCATAAAGGAGTTGATATGGAGATGGAAAATCGAAAACACTGAAGATATTTCTTCGAAAATGTGTATTTTAGATCCTTATTACTAACGAAAAATAATGGAAATGAATAATTTAGGAAAAACAGCATCGGGGAAAAATAAGGGTTAATATTATGTATGGTATATCAACTTGGTAGTATTGAATCGATTAGATATGGTAGCCACAAGTTACATAGGCTATATTTTTCCTAATTGAGCAGGGCAGGTCATGGTGGGAAGAAAAACGGGACAGTAGGCTGTAGTATAGTTGGGTTGAGTTTAGGTATACAAGTATTTGTACGAAAAATTACTTCTATCTGATGTGGAGTTAAATCGAAAAATATGCTGCACCCAGGCAAATCTGGGACGGGCCGCGGTCCTACAATATGTCCGGAGTCCGTATCCGCATCCGCGAATATCCGAATGGATTTATTTTGTCCTCCTTTGGATAATTTTGCCACTTTATGATATGTTTGCTGATTTCGACTTGTTATGCAATATTAAAATATACATAGGTATAAAGTATAGGTGTTACATAGGTAACACCTATACTTTTTATGAAATCGTTACTTTTAATGAAATTATTTTTTATGAAATGTATTATTTTTCATATCTATGGTAATTAAAACGTAACATGCTGAAGAAGAAGCTATAGAACTTACAAAATTATTTTTCTATCACTAAGAGTCATTTTTGTGTACATTTATTAGATATAAATATAATAAAGCAGTTATATTGCAAGAAGGATAAAGAAATTGTAAGTAAATTATATTGTAACACTAGTCTCTCAAAAAGCATGTTTTTCTTTCTATTATTGTGCTTCTTTAAGATAGGTTAGGTTAGGTTGTTTGCAAAGTTAAATGAGGTGTTGAAAAACAGAAGACATATACTTTTTATATGATCTTAGTTTGTAAACGCCGTTATTTATATATATTTAAGTAGTAATTAAACATATATTAGATAACTGTATAAATTATGAAAAAAAAAACTACGTCTGTCCATATTGACCTCTCTTTTTTTATCGTTAACGAGTTATTTTTGTAGGTATTATTACGATAAAAACGAATAAAGTAGTGTATTGCAAGAAAGGTTAAGAAAATGTATAGAAATTCTACCGATTAAAAAATCGCCATCAAAAATATATATGTGATAGCAAAAATGGAGAACAAATTAAGCTGGTCGAACTCTATGTACTAACAGTATTGATATTTAAAGGAGGATTTCTTCTCCAATATACCAATTTATTAAATTAACCATGAAGTGAAAAAAAAACGTCATGAATAGTGTCTTTATTAGTGTTAAAGGGGCATAGAGGGGTTAATTTTGTTTAACTATATTTTTTACTCCTTTTGGTTACATACTTAAGTGTTAATTGGTAAAAGTTGTTAATGTGGGAAAAAACGTCACATTAGAACATTCATAAAACCTTGCAAGTCTATATTTAGTAAGTATTATCAGTAAAATGTGTATATTAGGCCAGTCAATAAAGCCTCAAACCCCTAAGTAATTCGTAACTCGTTCAAATTTTGAGGGTTTGTTAAGGAAGGTATGATTTTGCAGCGTTCTGGGGTGTACGGAAAGGGTTGAAAAGGGGTGAAAAGTGTTTTTGTTAATAACATTGCCAAAAAAATTACTAACACGCTGCAAATTTGTAACTATGTTGGTCTCACCATTTTGTAACATGTGTTAAATTTGCAGCGTTCTGCAACATACGGAACATTGTTTATTATCAAAAAACAATAAAATTTGTTAATAACATACCCAAAAAAATTACTAACACGCTGCAAATTTGAAACTATGTTGTTCTTACCATTTTGTAACATGTATCAAATTTGCAGCGTTTTGCAACATACGGAACATTGTTTATTATTTAATAACAATAAAATTTGTTAATAAGAGGGGGTAAAAAAAAATAGTAACTCGTTGTAAATCTGTTATTACCTTGTTTACACCTTTTCAAAACATTTTTTAACTTTGTAAAATTACTGTTTTATATTAACAATAGTATCGAACAATAAATAAAATATTTCAATAATACTTTTCTGAAAGAAAATTGATAACGTCAATAGAATGTTATCATTATTATTTAATCAAAGTTTATAATAAGAAATTTTCATTGTTGTTATAGTACATTAATAATTTTTCATAATTTTGAAATAAGAATAATCATTTTAATAAGTAATAAATCTTAAAATAATAGTAATGTAAATATAGCAGTGAAATTAAAGTTATACAACAGAACTTATCAAAAATTTTTTGTATTTAAAAATCATAAAATATAAATTTGGTTGAAAGGAGATGGGCCAGAAATGTATGGACCTTGGGCCGTTTGTAGTACATTACACCAAATATACTTAGTGAAATTTGCATTCGATTTCTGTATGAAATACTATTATACGTTGCATATTAGCTTTATACAAAAATAAATACAAAGCCAAGAACAGCAACACTACAAGGGGACAATATGGCGTCCTGAAACGGCATGTTTGACAACCGATGTCAAAACTTGACATTTATGAAATAGAAGTCGTGATTCGTATTATTTTTTTAGTATTTTTTTTAGTCGTCTGTGCTATAAACTACTGTACTCTATACCGGGTATCTCAAGACTGCTACCAAAAACGAAGCCGGGTGGTAGTTTTAGTGACTACAAACACAATGCAACTAAAAATTTCGCAAAGAAACGCGACAGTTATTTTATATGGTTTTTTAAATATCGTCATTTTTGGGTGGTAAATCCATAGTTTTTGCTAAAGTAATAATTTAAACTCTTTCATACCTTAGATTATTTATAAATAAAAGGGTATACACTATTATTTTAGGAAAAAATGCATTTACCACCCAAATATGGTCATTAGAAAAAAAATACAAAAAAAAAAATTGTCGCTTGTTTTCGCAACTTTTTCTGTTGCATTGTATCTGAAGTCGCTTAAACTACCACCCGGCTTCGTTTTCAGTAGCAGTCTTGATATACCCTGTATAACTCGTAAATGTTTTTACGTCAACGGAATTAGTGTCATACTTTATTGATCATCTAATATAATATAACATAATGTCTATACAATAAATTGCAACAAGTCTGTCAGAATCTCGTCATGTTTATAGTTATTTAATTTTAAGAAAGTGTACCTACATCTGGCCCTAAGTGCGGTGCATAATACCTGCTAAACAACATATTTAAATAATCCACAATAAAAATCTGCTAGGCATGAGATATAGCACGGCACAGACTGATCACTTGTCGCGACTGCTAGCATATGAATAAATAATCATTTTATTATTAGGCATATGCACTTAATAAGCTCTTAGTGACTATAGTCCATACAAATGAATACGCTATAAAAATGGAATCGAATCTGATAGCAGCCATGTTTATTTCTATACCTTAATGTCTAGTAAAAGAACTTACTAGCAATTATTTCTGTACAAGCTAACATTTTAAACATTATATTTAGTCTACCCCTAGAAGTCTAATATACTTTGTTATATTAGACTTCTGCATACTTAAAAATAATATTATCCTAAGGTCTAAGATATTATTTTTGAAATAATGTATTTGACATTAATTCTAACTGGTTATTTCTGAGCACACATAAGGAAAAAGTAGGATTAATTGATCAAAGAAAACTAAAATCAAACAAAACATGAGGACAATAAAGTAAAACCAGATCTTGCTTTATATTTTTTATTTAAATTCGCCTAAAAATAATCTTCAGTCAAAACATCTAGGAACAATGCCGGTGCTCCCATATTGTACATTTTAAACCTTTTTTGCTATTTTTTATAGCTATATATATATATTTTTTTTATATTGCCTAGCCCAACCTAAAGGCTAAATACCACAGTATGATCATGGTATGAGTACAGCAACCCACTGTCCGGTGTCCAGCTATGTTCCTTTCAACATGAAGCACTTGTGGGTGTTATATATGTCCAAAAGAATCGAGATTGATACAATCTTCTTACGGCGGAGTTGGAATAAAATCTTGCTCATTGTCTACAGCTTGATTTATTTACAGCCAGCAGTTTGTACAGATAATTGTTTGTTCTGATAACTGGAACAAAATAAAAAAGATTTGATATTGAAGATATCGAAGAATTATGATGAATAAATAACTCTTCGCAGTCACATGTGTTCCCTCCTTCCTATGATCCCAGGTCTTTCCGCTATTGTTTAAAGAGGCATCTTAGCAGGCCGGCCGGATAATTGTATGAAATGTCTTGGGACAGTCGTCTGATGCCATTAGATATTCCGCCTGGACGGCATTTGTGCTTACCATAAGACATAGTGTTGTTATTATGGAAATAATAATAATATAATATATTATACATAACACTAGATCTGAGTATCCAGAGCGAAATAAAAGAAAATGTAATTCATTTAACAATTTAAACAACAATATATAAAATATCACTTCTTACATATTTATGTACTAGTAGACTTGTCCTGTGGACACAATGCAATTCAGCTCTAACATGAATACTTTTGTAATACTCCTTACCTTGTATAAACCTTGATTAATTGGCATAAAACATACATTTTCAGTTTATGAAGAAAAAAGAAAATAGAATACTTACTTCTTGTTCTGCCATTTCATCAATAAAACGTCTTGAAACACTCTACACGAGAGTGAATTGGCATCCCATGTAGTTAATAAGATTCTGTTCAATGATAGAAACCATTTCATATAAACAATTGCAGAAGTGCAATTCAAGCAAAGCGCCACTTTTGATGTACTGAAAAGCAGAATTGTGGGTTAGAAGAGAAATATGAACATAGAAAAACATAAAAGTATTACTTACATGTGGCATTCTAAAGTATATACATGTTTACTCACCAAAATACGAACTAGTAATTGCGTTTAAACGTCAGGATATATCATCTGCGAGAATCAGAATCCATAAAACAAAGCCAGGTCAACAGAGAAGCAAATACACATTTGCGAAATATATGCGAAAAATAAAAAATAATACGAATAACGGCCACAGAGTTTTGCAATTGCTGTCAAGTTAAGCATTTTCGTTCTTAAACTAAAATCATGTAATATAAATAAAATAATAAAAGTGACTTCTTTAACAACATATATTGTCTTTTAAAAAGCGAAGAATATAGAAAAAGAAATATAGACAATAATTATAATTTGTAGGGGATATTTGTATGAAGACATATTCAAGTTAAAGAAAATGGGTTCGCGCATTTTTGAACGAAATGACAATTAGGCATCATGGAGGACAAATTATCGAAGAAAATATTGCTTCTGTACTAAAACAATCACATTTTTGTATAAAGCCCCCTATTGTCCAAGAAATCTAAATGTATTTTATTTGAATTCCACGTTTTTTTCTAGAATTTGTATTAGACGTACACAAAACGGCCCAAGATAAAACATCTCCTTTAAGAATAATTTATTTGGTGTTTCGCTTGTCTTCGTGTCCATCAGGTCCACCAGAAACAACTGTAATTAAAGGAAGTAATGTATTAGAAATTTTGCAACACATTGATGAGATTCAATGTTAATGTAATGATTTCAAGAATACTAACATCTCACAAATTATTCATCCTCTAATATTCGCCTTTTTTTCCTGGTCGTTGGTCCAAGAATTTTCTTTAAGAAAGTATAAAAGGTGTAAACAACAGATTTACAACGAGTTACTAATTTTTTTTACCCCCTCTTATTAACAAATTTTATTGTTATTTAATAATAAACAATGTTCCGTATGTTGCAAAACGCTGCAAATTTGATACATGTTACAAAGTGGTAAGAACAACATAGTTCTAAATTTGCAGCGACTTACTTATTGTTTTACCCTTGTTATTAACAAATTTTATTGTTTTTTGATAATAAACAATGTTCCGTATGTTGCAAAACGCTGCAAATTTAACACATGTTACAGAATGGTGAGACCAACATAGTTACAAATTTGCAGCGTGTTAGTAATTTTTTTGGCAATGTTATTAACAAAAACACTTTTCACCCCCTTTTCAACCCTTTCCGTACACCCCAGAACGCTGCAAAATCATACCTTCCTTAACAAACCCTCAAAATTTGAACGAGTTACGAATTACTTAGGGGTTTGAGGCTTTATTGACTGGTCTATATTTAGGAATATAATATGTCGAATATCGTTTAATATCTCAGACTAAGTATTTATTCTTAGTCTAGTCTAGTGAGTAGTATGGGGTTTTCAAATCCTAGTGTTAATGTTTTAAATTCAAATTAAATTTTCATAGGTTTTGTATTTTGTTAAACGAGTCATTTTTAGCCTGTATGGACTATTTAGTTTGAGAGAAATTGATAAAACTACACAAGTAAAAGAAAAAAAAGCAAAGAAACTTTTATTGTATTCCCCTCTCCCCCATATTTTATTACTGCTATATTTATCGCATGAGAGTCACGATAAAATGTTGTGGCATCCTATTCCATTCCTCTTGGATTGTATTTTGTAGTTGGGTGGAGGTAAGCGATTCTGGGGCAGGATCTCTTGCACGAATTTGTCTCTTTAATTCATTCCATAGATGTTCAAACGGATTCATGTCCGGGCTTCTTGCTGTCCATTTCATAGTGGAGATGATTGTCGTGATTGTTGTCGAGAAACCGTTACCAATAAAGTGTGCATAGGGCATCACGTGAGGCTCAAGACACTGTTCGATGTACCGATGACTGTTAAGTTCAGGCAGACGTGGCGCAGACACGAACACAAACTCGGTATTACCGTCGGTAATGAATCCTCCCCAAACTGTCCACGAGCCGGGATGGGTATACATACAGGGTGGAATCGCTTCGCGTCACGAAAAAAATTGTGCATGGCAAGTACACGACTTAGAACCCTTTGGCATACTTATTTTTTTTTTTGTTTTTGTTTATATAGTGCAAAATTAATTTACTACTACTAGTTACTAATTTAGAATGAGTTATTCATAAAAAAAAAAACGTTGTTTAGAGAAATATACACATCATTGTTACCCTACTTTATACAATATGAATTCGAGTAGAAACTTCTAAATGTAGGTAATAAAATCCTTTGATCAAGCCGCCCTCACCGCCGCTCCGCCGCAAGCGCAAATACAAAGCGTGCCGCCGCGCCGCGCCGCCCGCTCCCGTGCCGCCGACGTCTTCCAGGGATGTTACCACTTCCTCAGTCGTGCGAAATTCGGTACCGAGTGACGTTATACGAAATTATTTTGGTTATTGGTTAGTTTCTTGCGGTCAAAATGAGTGATTACACGAACAGTGAGTATGTGGCAATGATGACATACTATGTCCGATCCAATGAAAACTTGGGTCATGCAAGAAGGATGTATGCAGATCCAGAACATCTGCAGTCTTTGCGTAGGAATGGTATCATGAATGATGAATCCACGAGTTCCCAGCACAAAAACTATTTTAAAGACTTATCCGAGGCTGCTCGATCATGGTAAGTTCAGACTTTCTAATCATGCAAGAATCCAAGACCTTCCACAGTGATGTCGTCTATTCTCGACTTTATTAAAAGGTTTAAATAAAATCATATGCAGCTTTTTCTAAGATAGTATAGACGTTTTGAAAATAATATGTTCAATTAAAATGTAAATCTTAACAACTTACCAACAACTAAATTTACTTAAATGATCCTATCACACTAAAATTCTAAATAAATCAAAATGTTATATGGTAATATTTAGAGTAATAATACCGATAAATAGGCGCAAAGTAAGTTCAAGGTCGCTGCTCCATAGTCAGCTGTGTGTGGCGTGGCGTGACTCATACACGCGCGCGTCTGTGTATTGACATGTCGCTCGTTGCACTTTTAAGTGGAGGGTGATTTAGATAATATGTGTTTTGGGGATATCTTGTACTGATATTGTTTATGGGATAGTTTGTAGTTTTTAATGATAAATCTTGTATATAACGTTAATTTCACATACACTATGAAATTTTCCGGACGATAAGCGATTCCACCCAGTATATACCGGGTATCTCAAGACTGCTACCGAAAACGAAGCCGGGTGGTAGTTTTAGTGGCTACAAACACAATGCAATTAAAAATTTCGCTTAGAAACGCGACAATTATTTTTTATGATTTTTTAAATATCGTCATTTTTGGGTGGTAAATCCATAGATTTTGCTAAAATAATAATTTAAACTCTCTTATATCTTAGAGTATTTATAAATTAAAGGGTATACACTATTATTTTAGGAAAAAATGTATTTACCACCAAAATATGGCAATAGGAAAAAAATTACAAAAAAAAATTGTCGCTTTTTTTTGCAACTTTTTCTGTTGCATTGTGTCTGAAGTCGCTTAAACTACCACCCGGCTTCGTTTTCGGTAGCAGTCTTGATATACCCTGTATATATACTAGCGGCCCGACCCAGCTTCGCCTGGGTGCATATATTTTTTGATTCCACTCCACACCAAATACATGTTGTTTTTCGTAAAAACTCTTGTAAACCTAAACTTGACGTAGCTATCCTACTGTCCGGCTCAATCCCGTCTCATCCGCCTGTTCAGTCTCTTCCCAACCTGTCCCGTCCCTTCTCTTTATTATCCATCCCGTTTTATAACGTGCATTTACATTTCGTCCTAAAAAATCTGACAACTATCCCAGCCCTCTCCCGTACCTTCCATTCTATTTTACTTTATGTCCCTTCTCTCCATATACATCCATATACATATACATATAAAGATTGCCTTATGAAATTTTGACATTAAAAGCTTAAGCGTTTTATATTGTCCATCCAATATTCATTCCCTTATTTCAGCACCAAAATGCTATTTTTCCAAAAAATATTGCACGCCATTACTTTTTGTTAGTAATAAAGAGTTAAAATATAAAATTTCATAGACATAACTTCAGTCGTTTCGATTTTCTTAGACATAACATTTCAACCATTTTTTTACCCCATTTATTTATAATATAAACTATCTCACTCCGATACGATGTACATTTCTATCAGTGAATTATAGCGAATGAAAGGCCACTGTAAAACTTCGTGATAAAAATGGCCTCCACCAACGCCAGCGTGTAAACGGAGTGTTTGGCTCGGCTGGTCTTATGTTTTATTTTATACTAATTTTATTTTTTAAATTGAGTACCTCCAAGGAAGGCTACACGACGTGATCTTCAATTATAGGAGACCACAGGATGCAAATTTAAATAATTATACAATGACAAAATATATTAAAAATAATTAAGACTGAATTTGAATTTTAAAATTAAGTAATAAATAATAAAGTAATTTTAAAAGTGATCAAATTGAATATAACATAATGGAGAAAGAATATAACATAATGGAGAAAGAATATAACATAATGGAGAAAGTAATTAATTAAGTTTATCATTTATTAGGGGTACATAACAATTGCAAGATGTTTTTCATGTTTTTCATAGTTAATAGCTTGGAGTTGGTAGACGTTGGCCCAGCCTCAGCCAACATGTAAATCCACCATTACGTGTAAACATTATTTATTTCATTGTCCTTTATTAATGTAGCTTGATATATTCTCCTTAGTTTATACAAAATAAATTTCTGAACGCATGCATAAACAATTACAAACAATTAAAATGTCAATCCATTTTCACTACTGTCAATATTTTACATCTTTAAAATCTAAAATACGCCCTCAATCGAATATTGTGGATATATGTTTTCGATTCGAAACCTTTATTTAAATACGTTCTTTAATTTGAGGGAAGAGTTTACCATATCGACAGGGTGAAAATTAAATGACAGTTACAAACCCATGAACATTTTGTATGGGAAAATCACGCACATTGCTTTGATAGATATAATTGTATTAGAACTTTGTATAGCGGAAATAAAATGCAAATTGACTCATATACCTACATTGTTAAAACAACAGTGATTGCTTGTAATTTAATATGAACTTTATACAATAGCAATAAAGCTCAAATTGACTCTACGTTTTAGTTAGAAAACGTTTGTATGGGAAAAAGAAAAGGGCTGTTTTTAGGGTTTTTCCGGCAATTATTCGAAATTTTCTCGCCGTAAGAACCATCCTTGGACTTCCACAAACATTTAAAAAAAAGAATTATTGAAATCGGTTCAGCCGTTCACACGTGATGCCGTGACAACGCGAAACGGGTTTCATTTTTATATATATAGATATTATATATATATATATATATATATATATATATATATATATATATATATATATATATATATATATATATGTATATACTCTAGCCGTTTTCGGCTTCAGTGACAAGGTTTTTGTTCTCATTAAATAAATATATACCTATAAATATATATATATATATTTCTTAATATATTTAATGTTTATTCCTCATATGGCTGATGTATCCTATTTTTGCTTTAAATGTGCGAGCGCAAACAGGACACGTGAATCCTCACCATTATAGGTGTTGTAGGTGATGTTTGAAGGCGGTTTGGTTTTTAGTTGGTCACGTTTGTCGTCATTTCGCGCCTTCTTTCGTTTTCGAAAGCTTGAACCTTCTGCTGGACATAGCGCCTCCATTCAGGCCGCTGTTCAGCAAGCAACTGCCACCGCGAAGGTTCAATACCACATCGTTTCATGTGTCTTTTCTGAACGTCTTTTAACCGCAGAAACCTTAATTCGGTAGTCCGCTATTGACTTCCGAATTAAGGTCTCCTTTAGCAATTATAGTGCTCCCAAGATATCTAAATTTGTTTACCTGCGTCAATGTTTCACCCTGAATCCGCAGGTTTGGTGAAGCATGGCGCTCGTCATTCATAAACATGACTTCTGTCTTCTTGATGTTAATTTTAAGGCCAAACCTGCGGCATTCTCTGTCCAGCCTAAATAGAAGTTCCTGAAGACCCGTACAGGTTTCCGTAACAAAACACAGATCATCGGCATAAATAAGTTCGGTAATCAGATCGTATGATACCTTGGTATGTGCTCTTAATCTTGCAAGGTTAAAAATACTGCCATCAATGTGATACCGTATACGTATGCCTTCGGTGTTAGTTCTTAAAGTCTCCCTCAAGACAGCGGAAAAGTATAAAGCAAAGAGTGTGGGTGCTAGTACACATCACTGCTTTACACCACATCCATCCATCCATCCATCAGCCAAAGGTAGTCCACTGCTGAGCCTTGGCCTCCCCCAATGATTTCCACAGAGACCTGTTGGAGGCAGCCCGCATCCAGCGACGTCCTGCGACCTTTACCAGGTCGTCGGACCATCTTGTGGGTGGACATCCTACGCTGCGCTTTCTGCTACGTGGTCTTCATTCGAGCACTTTCCGACCCCATCGGTCATCAGATCTCCGCGCTATGTGCCCTGCCCATTGCCACTTCAACTTGCTAATCCGGTGGACTATGTCGGTTATTTTAGTTCTCCTACGGATCTCCTCATTTCTGATTCGATCTCGTAGGGAAACCCCGAGCATAGCCCTCTCCATAGCTCGTTGAGTGACTTTGAGCTTCCTAATAAGGCCCATAGTGAGAGGCCACGTCTCGGTGCCGTAAGTCATCACTGGCAACACACAACTATCGAAGACTTTCGATTTAAGGTACTGAGGTATTTTGGACGAGAAGACGTCGCGTAGTTGTCCGAACGCTGCCCAACCGAGTTGGATTCGACGATTGACCTCTCTCTTGAAGTTGGACCTGCCTAACCGGACCACTTGTCCTAAATAGACATATTCGTCAACAACTTCAAGAGTCGAGCCCCCAACACCAATAGGGGTGGGCACAACATGGACATTCGACATGATCTTCGTTTTGTCCATGTTGATTTTAAGACCCACCTGTTGGGAGACTCGATTGAGGTCTTCGAGCATAGTGCTAAGGTCTTCCAGCGATTCTGCCAAGACTACAATATCGTCGGCAAACCGAAGGTGAGTGATATACTCGCCGTTGATGTTGATGCCGAATCCTTTCCACTGCAAGAGCTTGAAGGCATTTTCCAGCGCGGCAGTGAACAGTTTCGGAGATATGACAGCTCCCTGTCTCACGCCTCTCTGTAGTGGAATAGACTTCGTACTCTGATTTTGTACTCGGACCGACATGGTGGCGTTGTTGTATATACACTTCAACACTTCGATGTACCGATAGTCTATATGGCACCGCTGGAGAGACTGTAGCACAGCCCAAGTCTCGATCGAATCAAAGGCTTTCTCATAGTCCACAAACGCTAAACAAAGCGGCAAGTTATATTCCTCGGTTTTTTGTATAACTTGCCGAAGCGTATGGATATGGTCTATGGTACTAAAGCCTTTTCGGAAACCGGCTTGTTCGGGAGGCTGGAAGTCATCAAACCTGCGTTCGAGACGATTTGTGATGACCCTCGAAAACAACTTATAGACATGGCTCAGGAGCGAGATGGGCCTGTAATTCTTCAGCAAAGTGTTATCACCTTTTTTGAAGAACAGTGCCACCACGCTCCTGCTCCATGCCTCTGGCGTTGAGCCCTCGAGGAGAACGGAATTGAAGAGCCTCTGCAGGACTTTCAGTATCGGCGTTCCGCTCGCTTTCAGAAGCTCTGAAGTTATTCCGTCCTCGCCCGGCGCCTTGTTGTTTTTAAGTTGCTTCAGGGCCATCTCAATCTCACACAGGCTGATGTCCGGGATATCATCGCTAAAGTGTCGGATCAACTCGGTTTTCGGGTCTTCGGCCGAGCTAACAGCAGGTTTGGCAACCGAGGTGTAAAGCTGTCCGTAGAACCTCTCGATCTCTCTTAATACCTCTGCCCTCGTCGATACCACGCGGCCGTCTTCCGTCTTCAGTCTAGACAACTGGCTTTGCCCAATAGACAAGTCTCTTGCAAACACTTTGGAGCCTCCCTTCCGCTCAATTGTCTCCTTAATGCTCACAGTATTGTGAGCACGGACATCGTGTCGCAAGGACTTCTATTGAGCCTTCTATTGAGCTATTATTTGTTTATATTATTGACTTCTATTGAGCTATTATTTGTTTATATAGAGATGAGATAAAGAGTACATAAAAATTGACTCTTCCATCCCTAAAAGCTTAGTCATTGGCAGACGAGAAAACCGTCCTTTGTCAATGAAATTAAAAAAATAAAAACGTACGTGGGCCCTCTGACGACCCGTACGAACCATGTAAGATGTGCTCTTTACCATAGTTTTGTACTCTTACTCTATGCGTAAGACAAAAACCTACAATGTGTTTTCAGCTTTAGAGGGCAAGATAATTCGAATGCAGACGCATTGTCTCGTATAAAAGTTACTTCAAAAGAATTAAAAGAAATGCAAGAGTGTTTAAATGTAATAACACGTGCTCAAAAAAAAATAGATACTGGTACTTCAGATCATATGTCAACCACCGACGATTGGCCTGATCAACCAAAAGTTGTGGAAACACATATGAAACCGAAGGATGCAGTAGAGTTGCAATTTTTAGAGATTGATAATTTAAAAAGTAATAATGTAGTCACTTTAGAAAGTCCTTTATTGTTATACGTTGCTCAGAAGAAAATTATATTCATTAAATTGGCTTCTCAATCACAAATTACGCGAGCCGAATTTGTGAGAGAGCTAAGTGATTTCTGTGAGAAAATAAATATAAGGGAAGTATATTTCTTAAAAAATAAAAATAATTATGTTTTTATAGAAAAGCTTGCAAGCGAAATAAAGAATCAAAGCAACTGAAAAAGACCTAGGTTATGTATATTGAAAGACGTCGAAAGAATAAATGATAAGGACGGTAGGAAAGTTATACTCAACGACTTTCATCTTTTGCCTACTAGTGGCCACGCAGGCATGAGAAGAATGTTGGCTAATATTAAAAAATATTATTTTTGGCCAGGCATAGAGTCTGATGTTAAGAATTTTGTGAAAAAAATGTCCTCAATGTCAAAAGTATAAGTATACAACGCAAGTTAACGAGCCCATGGTTATTACTTCAACCGCACATTGCGCTTTTGACAAAAAAATTCTCGATATAGTAGGACCATTGGATAGAGATAGCTCTGACTTTTCTTACATACTTACATTACAATGTGAGTTATCAAAATATGTATGTGCTTACCCCCTTGTTACAAAAACGTCAACAGAAGTAGCACGCGCCTTCGTAAACAACTTCATATTGCAACATGGCGTTCCGAGGGAGATAGCTACCGACAGAGGTTCAGAGTTCATATCAGACACTCTTAAAAAGGTATCATATCAAGAGTATACTCTTGCGTACCATAGCGTCCTTACAAATAAAAGGTTGTAATATACTATTTAAAAAAAAAAACAAAACAATTTATTTACCACCCAAATACGACGACAGGAAAAAAAATAACAAAAAAATATTGAAGCATTTTTTCAAAATGTTTAGTAGCATTTTTCTGTAGTCTGACTAAAAAGTCACTAAAATTACCCGGCTTTGTTTTTGGTAGCGGTCTTGATATATTGGTTCTAAATAAATTGAGGTATCATAGTGTCCACTGGCGAGAGATAATAAATGTACCTACTGCTCTTACATTAAGATGCATTTCTTTGGAAAACAATTAATCAAACCTAAGTCAATTGTTTCTCGATATATTTAAATGTACCCGTGACTTACAAAAACCATTTTATCATTCAAGAAATTATTGTACAATATTTTTATTATGTACCTATACGTACATAAAAGTGTGTTTTGTTCAGTAAAAGTAACAAAATAAAATAAATACACCCAACAGTCACATACATAGTCCTGACCCCACACTAAGATCGAGTCTTGTGTCGTGGGTATCAGGATCTACGAGAGACTTTTCGGTCTCACAAACACCCAGACCCAGAAGAAATATTTGTGGGCCGCACAAACATTTCTCTCGGTGCGGGGATCGAACCCGCGGCCTCTCGTTTCACAGGCGGCGTCTAACCAACTGCGCTACGGAGGCTGTCAAACAACAAAAGATTTATAGAAGTCATGACTATTATATTTTTAGATTCTATTTTGAATAGGTGGTATGTTTTCGTACAAATATTGTTAGTTATTTTAATATCGATAAGTATTGTGAAATCTAGAGAGAGTAAAAAAAAAACCGCATCGCCATTATCATGGACGAACTCAGAAACCATACACTAAGACTATTTGCATGCAGCTAGACAACACTTTACGAGGTAAAATATATTTATTGGTTTTGTTAAGTGTTTATTTCATGCTACACGTAATATTATTGATATTCATGTCTATTAAAACTACCACGTTGTTATTGGGTTTGATTGATGACGTAGTTTCATAAGATAGTCGAAATTCTTAAATTCATCAGTAATCTGAAATTGGAATACACTGTAGTTTCTAATATGGTTTTTCGTGTTTATCCTTCAGATATGTATGGAAATAGTGTTCCATGGAATCAGTGTTTCAGATTCTCTAAATACTTCGTAATTCTAGCAATCTTCTATAGGTACTTTTTTTTACAGCCCGTCACAAGACATGTTTCCTGCGACCCGACACCGGTCCTTGCCGAGCGGACATAATTCAATGGTATTTCGATGTGAAACAACATAGATGTTACCGCTTCTTTTGGGGTGGCTGTCAAGGAAATGGGAACAGATTTGAAAGTCGTAAAGATTGTTTGGATTACTGTTTTCTGAACACCACTTCTCCTCCAGGTAACTTGTACAAGCTGTTTAAAATTATACACATAAGACTTATTTAAATAATTTATTAATAATACAAATGTTTGCGCAACAGCGTCGATCCCGCATTTCTGTCAACTTGGATTTGATTACGGCTCATGTTTCGGACACTACAATCGCTGGGCGTGGGACAAATTTGCTAAGTGAGTTTTTAAAGGCGGTAATTCTTATTTATTTCTTGACTTTTATTTCGCATTTTGTTCATTTTGTAGAACGTGCAAGCGACGGCTCTACTCTGGATGTGGAGGCAATCAGAATAACTTCGAGTCGCGTGCAGAATGTATGGCGACTTGCCTCACGCCACCGAATAATACTATGTTTAGGTTTCGCCAGTACACCACCTGCGTGCCTTTCAACATCGCTGAATTGCAATAAATCAACAATTTTCTATTGGATATTTTAATGCATATTATATAATCATATATACAGTTGGATTATATTTAAAAGTATGTGGCTGTCACATTGCGCTTATATCTTTCACGAACATGTGTGCAAAACACCATAGACCACAAAATGATTTCGTTCCTGGAAATATGGTGAAACCTTCTGTTTTTCCATGTCCAACCATAGAAACTAATGTGCGTTCTAAGCGCGTGAAAATATATCTAAATCGTATGTGTAGAATTCATTGGTATCTGTAATTTATTTCTATATTTTTTTCATTAATGTAGTTCTATTTACGTTTTCTAATAATATTTTAGTTATTTTCTTAACAGATTACACATTTTCATTCGTTCACTGCTAGTGTTTTGAGCATTATAAAATAAGATATCGACGTTTTAATTATCTGTAAAAAAGAAAATTCAAATTAGTTTGTAAATATTTACTTATTCCGACCTATACCTTTATTCCTGTGTTCGAAGATGATGGTACTTTCTTAAACCTCTGCTAGCTTGCCCTTTGCTGGGTACTTATTATGGAACTCCAGTATGATTTATAGGGGTTTTATGAGGCCTGATGAACAGCAAGTTTAGTCAGTGTAAATTGTCGAAGTTCATTAATTACACATTTAATACTCTTGTAGAGTAGGTAGGTAGTAGTACTCTCATATGAGATCTCAGATTTTTCTAATTACTAATTACACACACACACAAACAGTACAGTAAAATTGAAAAGTCAGCAGTATTGTGCTCTGGATGGTATTGTGTTCGATTTGGACATCTCCTTTAGTTCCTTGACCAGGTTTTCGTTAACTGTATTTTTATTTAATTCACCAACATTATCTATAGCCACAGGGTGCTCGGTCTGTGTTAGAAACGATTTTTATTCAATATGCTTGTACCAGCGATGAGGCTAATGAGGCTGATGAGGCTAGCGGCGGGTATCGATAATTGAATATGAAACCCAGCAACGGAATCTCGAGGTAGCACGCATTTAATTGAAGTTATGTAGGACGATGATACATACCGCCCACCAAAATATGAATGTATTTTTAGATTAGAATATACTGTCTATTGAGCCGCCGATATGCTTCGGCATCAACGGAAGACTGCAGCGCTAAAGATCGACGTTCGGCCATGAGGTCAAGAGTGTGGATCGAGAGTTTTTGTGGTCTATATCTACGGCGAGGTCTAAAATACTTAGATCCCACCGTATGGACAGCTTCTACCAAACCGTTGTTTAGCTCGTCCACTGCAAGATTTTCTCCTAGACAATCAAAGCGATTTGTCAGCTCGAGTTGAAAGCTCTCGGGGTTTTGGATATGAGCGCGAGTAGGTTGGAGCGTAGATTTCATCAAGCGACGCCTTTCCGATTGGACATTGATATTCAGTGTGCCCCTAACCATTCGGTGATCACTGCCAGTTTTCACCTTGTTGATCACAGAGACATCTCTGAATATCCGTCCATCCGTCGTCAAGATGAAATCTATCTCGTTTCTCGTAGAACCGTCAGGACTCAGCCAGGTCCATTTCCTGTGAGGTGGCTTCTGGAAAAACGAGTTCATCGCAACCAGAAAGTCGGCCAGCCTATGACACATGGGGTTCCGTTGCCCATGTCCAAATTACTCCACTTTCAACTCTGCATCGCTTCCCTTGCCCAACTTTGCGTTGAAGTCTCCCATAACAACATTGAAGTAGGTTTTGGAAGTATGTATGGCCCAACTTATGACCTCATACATTTCCTCTACTTCTTCATCTGGGTGTGTCGAGGTCGGCGCGTATACCTGTATGACCTTCAACGAATATCTTTAGATATTCTGAGTATAAGGTATACTACCCTGCTCGACACACTTTCGATGGATACGATGTTGTTGATGAGAGACTTGTGAACGAGAAATCCGACACCTCCTCGGGACTGTTGGTCGTCCCCCCGGTAGAAGAGCAGGTAACCAGACTTCAGGGTTATCGTATCCTCCCCGATTCTTCGGACTTCCGATAACCCCAGAATGTCCCAGTGTAACCTGCTCAATTCTTCTTCTTCTTCTCTCTTCTCAGTTCGACAATCTTCTCGTCTGTCCTTAATGTGCGTATGTTGTGTGTTACCAGGGCCAGTCGTCGTCGGGGTGGTAGCCGGGGCCAACCCGGGGATTCTTAGCACACCCTGCCCCACCGTAACCATGACCGCTACCATAGCCAGGAATAGTGGGGCTGCCGGGTCTGGGGGCCTGGTCTCAATTTGTGTCGTCATTATGGGGGTATTTGCCAATACTCGCCACGCTTGGCAGGCGGGTTGGCGAGCGCAGTAGGGGACTGGCGTTAATGACGCTGCTGCCCGCCATTAACCGGGGAAAGGAAATAGGATTTGTGGGTAGAGGATGTTATAGGAAAGGAGAGTATGGCCTGAGGGAGTGGATACTGCAGTCACGGACGGGAAGTTAAGGTGACTGCAGTAGCTCGGGGGGCCGAGGTCGCGTACTCGTAGCACCTATACTAGGACAGGCCATGACCACTAGATAGGAGCATCCCTGACCTGCTGCTGCTGCTTTACACCACAAGTGACAGGGATTTTTTCCGATTGGTCACCACTGACACTTACACAGCAGGTCATACTATCGTGAAAGAGCTTTATCATTCGTATTAACTTATCACCCTAACTTACATAGAACAATCCATAAAGCATCACGAGGCACACTGTCAAAAGCTTTCTCAAGGTCAACAAAACATAGGTACATAGGTTGCTGTTGTTCTTTGCTTTTCTCCTGCAGCTGTCTTATGGAGAAAATTGCTTCGCAGGTGCCTCTATACTATATAGAATACTCTCCGAAATCTCTACTAAACGATTCAAGAGCACTCTAGCAAAATCCTTTCCAGCGGTTGATAAAAGCGATATGCCCCTGTAAGAATTGCAGTCTGCACGGTTGCCTTTATTTTTATATAATGAACAGAACTAAAATCAGAAGGAATTTTCTCAGTTTTATGATGTAGTTTATGTCCTCCATATTTGAGTAGCTCTCCTGGTATGTTATCAACACCAAACGCCCTTTTGTTCTTTTGAGCTTTAACGGCAAGTACAACTTCTTCAAGAGTAGAAGGGAAATCCAACTGATTGTTTTGTAGTAGAGTGGGAAGTGATCTGCGGCAGTCCATATCTACATTGAGTAAGTTTGCGTAGTGTTCTACCCAGCGGTTTAGGACGTCATCCTTAGCAACCAGTAAATCGCCACACGCCGACTTCACAGGCACATTTGTTCCAGATGAGCCTCCTACCAATTTCCTTATCTCATCAAAAAGTTTGCCTAGTTGGTTACTGTCGGTAAGCCACTGAATATAACAAGCTCTATTCTGCCACCATGCGTCTTTAGCTGCACGGGTAAGTTTCCTTATTTCATATGTACTCTGTTTGATTTTGTTAGAAACTGTTGTCTTATCTAACTTTCGAAGTAGTTGCCGATGATTCGCTAAAGCGTCCGTTAATGTACTATCATTATCATCAAACCAGTCATCGCAGACTCTGGGTTTTTCGCCTAAGGTATCAGAAGCAGCTTAAATTAGATTTGTAGACAGGCATTTCCAGGTTTCATCTATATCATCTTGGGGAATGATATTTGCTGTATAGTTGTTAACAGCATCCTTATATTTAGCTTGTATAACAGTAGACTCGAGCTTTTGAAGGTGAAGACAATAATTAGGCTTAGTCTTGCAATATCTACGACGCGGAATTGAGCGTAATCGTAACAATTTGCGCCACCCATAGATCTCGTAATTGTTACGTCTGCTATATCTGTATCTGTATCAGCCCATATACGTCCCACTGCAGGGCACGGGCCTACTCTACAATCGAGAGTACGATTGAGAGTGGTTAGGCCATATAGTCCGTCTGCTATATATTGCTGGCGAACTATAGCATAGTCGATCAGATGCCAATGACCAGACCTTGGGTGCATTCAGGTCGTCTTATATTTGGTGGGAAGTTTAAACATAGTATTAGCAAGATGAAACTGTGAGCAGAAGGTCAGTAGTAATTGTCCATTACTATTAATGTTACCTATACTATGACGTCCCAGCACCCCTGGCCACGCTTCAAAATCTTGCCCTACACGGGCATTAAAGTCGCTAAGAAGTAGAACTTTTTCGTTGGGTCGGTAAGAGTAAGAGACAATCTATACTGTAAGGGAGTAGGTATATAAGCATAATTCTATTATAATAAAAGCAGTATAGATTGAGCACTGGTCTTGTCATTACCTCCGAAACCTTATCCCATCCGTACATGGCGACCCTGCCATACCATATCGGGATGGTCTAGCGAGTGAAAAATGCAGCGGTTAATAATCAATTATCTCTCAGCATTCGCCACAGTGACTACTGTAATTCGTTTGCAAATTTTATATCATGGGAGGATCTAACACGAAGGACGAGATCGTCGTGGCCCAAACAGCTGCAGGAGGCAGCAATACGGACGACATCAGGCAGCTGGCCGTACATGCCAGTACCACCAATATAATTTTGCTGATATTGCTCCTAGTAGCATTTTTGGGATTTTTGTACGGGGTTTTCACCCTATACAAAAAGTGTCATGTCGAGTGGATGACAAATGCTATTACGAGGGACAGGCTGCGGTCTTCCATATGGTGGAAGCAGAGGGATTCGTCACCATCTACAAGGAGCCACAGGAGGGGGCTAGTAGACGTTATTTAACAGGACAATGCGGCAATATTAGAGTGCGCGGCATTATAAGTGACAAGTGCGTAAAATCTTCGCGGTATCAATGAGAGTAAAAGAAAAGTGTTTTTATTACTCATGCGGGGAAAGTACTATCTTTGCGCTTGCTTTTGGGGTTGAAAAGATGCTAATTGCCCACGTCACAATTACCACACGAGTTTCGAGTAAAAATGTCGATTTGAGTGCGACAAGTAAACTTTTCGCACCCAAATTTTCATTGGCACACGCAAATTCGCAAATTGACAATTGAAGTGAGGTTGACATTTGTCGTT
Organism: Hyles vespertilio; assembly: GCA_009982885.2. Taxonomy (NCBI): domain Eukaryota; kingdom Metazoa; phylum Arthropoda; class Insecta; order Lepidoptera; family Sphingidae; genus Hyles; species Hyles vespertilio. Next base: position 32,888,743 of record CM042833.1, on the reverse strand, counting down.
TTTTTTTCGTAATAAAAAATAGTATGTGCAACTAGTGCGAGGTTGTCGATTGCCCACGAGAGCGAAGTTGAGCGCACGAGCGAAGAGAGTTCTCGCGCTAGTTGCACAATATACTATTAATCAAGTGTTTAATCGTGTATCCTGTATCGTAAGTGAATATATTAGTGGACTCTATATTTAAAGGACATTATAAGGACGGACATTATATTTAATAGTATGTATGGTATTGCATTATTTTTTCTTATACAAAAAACAATTGAATGGCCGAAAAATTAAGAAACTTATTCGAAAAATTATTAGAAAGCAGAAAATATTTGATTAAAATAGGACCAGAAAGAAGGAAAGGCAAAATAAGTTTTGTAAAATTAGAAGAGGCCGATAAGTTGTTAAAAGAATATAAAGCATTTTTAGAGTATTTTTCCGGAACAAAGAGCTCTATTAGCAAAACTGAATGTTTAATTATTGAAAAATTGTGTATTGATTTTGATAATTCTTATGAAAAGATTATAGATTTATGCTCAGGCGTTCAAAGTGAACTTATAACAATGGCGAGTACGTCAAAATTCGATTTAAAAGTTGCTTTAAGTTTATTGCCAGTTTGTTCAGATGATGTAACCTGTATACAACAATTTATTGATAGTGTTGAGTATTATAAATCAGAGTTAGACGAAGATTCACATTCCAAATTATTGAATTTTGTATTAAAAAGTAGACTTTCTCAAGCCGCGAAACTGAAACTATCTTCTTCATATAGCAATATTAATGGTTTAATAGCAGATTTAAAAACAAAATTATTACCTAAAAAATCTGCAATCGCAATTCAACATAAACTTCAAAATTTTAAACAAAGAAGATTGATGATTATGGTAAACAAATAACGGACATGTTTGTGGAGTTGACGATTGCTCAATCTGATGGCAATAATGATAATTATAATATTCTGAAGCCATTAAATGAGAAGCAGGCAATAAGATACCTTTCAGCTGGATTGAGAAATCGCCAACTAGGCACTATAGTTTCTGCCAGGAACTTTTCTTCACTAAAAGACGCTGTACAGACGGCCATCGACGTAGATGTCTTATGTCCTTCGACATCAAATGATATTTTGACTATGAGTTCTAAGGGGAGATCGTCTTATTTTCGGAGAGGCAGGAGAGGCCATCCCAGGTTCACAGGTGGAGAGCGCGGTCGTGGCGGATACCAGACCAGGTCCCCCACGCATCAACAAGCCAGCACGTGGCGAGGACGTCAGATGAGTAACCGCAGTTCAACCCATTCATTTCGCGGAAACAGAGGTAGGTCCTCTTATAATTAACGGCCTAATGGTCACCGTGAGCGCATACATATGTTGACTAACTCAGAATCACATCATGATCCGGAACCGGAATATAATACCCAGAGTCAGAATCAGTTTTTTCGAGACTAAAAATGTAATTTTATCATGCAATAGTACTTGCTTTATTAATTTAAAATCGCATAACTATTATTCATATAATTTGTTGATTGATACCGGAGCAATCAATTTCTGCCATTAAGCATAAACATGTTCTCGAACAAAACATTCCAATCCATAAAGAGTACACTTTCGTAAATGGTATCGGAGGCAAAGTACAGGCCATTGGATATGCCTACATAGATTTATTTATTGGAAACATTATGCTCACCCATAAGTTTTTTGTTTTTAAAACATTACCATGTGAAGGCAGTGGCATACTTGGACACGACTTTTTAAATAAATATAAGAGCGTTTATACCCTGTGCGCGCTTTTTGGCTTAAAAATAGGACTTTTCAAATGAGTTAATAGCCACCAATAAACAATTTAAAGGAAAAATAATTAGTACTTATTTTAGAAAAGGTTGTCATCTAGGGATTTTGTTGGAAAACATTATAGATTGATGGATAATTTGTGAGTACTATAAGGATTACTGAACACAAGTTTCGTTATTTAGGCTTTAAATGGCAATTTAGAAGCTTAAGATATCCGAAACCATTAAATATAAGATGAAAATAAAAATATTATCAAACTAATAAGACCCTTATGGAGGGATTTTGCTGAGAAAAATAATCTTTTTGTGTTTAGTTCCTGAAAAATAAAAATTTAAACAATGCGAAATTATTCAGAAACTCTCGTCAAGAACATATTTTTTTTCACCAACTTATCGTACATAATTTTTTATAGCAATTGCATATTATAATAGAAGAACATCTTATCAATAAATCTCGCTCCTGAGCCATGTCTATAAGTTGTTTTCGAGGGTCATCACAAATCGTCTCGAACGCAGGTTTGATGACTTCCAGCCTCCCGAACAAGCCGGTTTCCGAAAAGGCTTTAGTACCATAGACCATATCCATACGCTTCGGCAAGTTATACAAAAAACCGAGGAATATAACTTGCCGCTTTGTTTAGCGTTTGTGGACTATGAGAAAGCCTTTGATTCGATCGAGACTTGGGCTGTGCTACAGTCTCTCCAGCGGTGCCATATAGACTATCGGTACATCGAAGTGTTGAAGTGTATATACAACAACGCCACCATGTCGGTCCGAGTACAAGATCAGAGTACGAAGGCTATTCCACTACAGAGAGGCGTGAGACAGGGAGATGTCATATCTCCGAAACTGTTCACTGCCGCGCTGGAAAACGCCTTCAAGCTCTTGCGATGGAAAGGATTCGGCATCAACATCAACGGCGAGTATATCACTCACCTTCGGTTTGCCGACGATATTGTAGTCTTGGCAGAATCGCTGGAAGACCTTAGCACTATGCTCGAAGACCTCAATCGAGTCTCCCAACAGGTGGGTCTTAAAATGAACATGGACAAAACGAAGATCATGTCGAATGTCCATGTTGTGCCCACCCCCATCGGTGTTGGGGGCTCGACTCTTGAAGTTGTTGACGAATATGTCTATTTAGGACAAGTGGTCCGGTTAGGCAGGTCCAACTTCAAGAGAGAGGTCAATCGTCGAATCCAACTCGGTTGGGCAGCGTTCGGGAAACTACGCGACGTCTTCTCGTCAAAAATACCTCAGTGCCTTAAATCGAAAGTCTTCGATAGTTGTGTGTTGCCAGTGATGACTTACGGCACCGAGACGTGGCCTCTCACTATGGGCCTTATTAAGAAGCTCAAAGTCACTCAACGAGCTATGGAGAGGGCTATGCTCGGGGTTTCCCTACGAGATCGAATCAGAAATGAGGAGATCCGTAGGAGAACTAAAATAACCGACATAGCCCACCGGATTAGCAAGTTGAAGTGGCAATGGGCAGGGCACATAGCGCGGAGATCTGATGACCGATGGGGTCGGAAAGTGCTCGAATGGAGGCCGCGTATCGGAAAGCGCAGCGTAGGACGTCCACCCACACGATGGTCCGACGACCTGGTAAAGGTCGCGGGACGTCGCTGGATGCAGGCTGCCTCCAACAGGTCTCTGTGGAAATCATTGGGGGAGGCCTATGTTCAGCAGTGGACTTCCTTTGGCTGATGGATGGATGGATTATCAATAAATTACCATTTTTATATTTCAACAAAATTAGTTTTCATGTTTTCTACAAATATTTTAAAAACCTCTATAAAACACGCTGTCCGACGTGGCTCAAATCAGACCGCCGCAAGGCCTTCTAGAGGGAGGACGTATCGCTCGTCGCTCCGGCCTAGCTGCAGTCGATTTTTGCCGTGCGTAGAAAAATAGCCACGCGCGGATTGCGATTACCACATCTTAGTACTTTGGTAGTAAAATATTTAATTATTTTTATTACCTACAATGATTTTGTAGTGAGTATAAATTATGTTTCAGGTAATATAATGGGATGTAATTCCGAGGCTAAATTATGTAATGTATTGTAATATAATATTAAATATATTTCGTAATTGTAAGAGGTTGTAAGGCCCCTAACACTATTTATGTGTTCGAACACGAAATGGTCAATAAAACGTTCGTAGTGTCTACTGATTGAACACTGATTTGAATGCAACTTAACAATGTAATAAGAACGAAAATATGATTAGTATCTAAATTTGTATTATTCTTTGCTTGCACAGTAATATTTGTCTACTTATAATGCAAATAAAATATTTTTATGATATTATGTTACAGTTACATTTCAATTGAATATTTGAAGTGCACGGATCAAAGTTGTTTGAGCCGATTGTATAGCGAGCCGACGCGGCAGCTCTACGCACACAGCTTTGGTCGCTTATGTGTGCGTGAAATTAACGAAGAAATACCTATAGTTGACTTTGCGCGCAAGGTGTATACGCTCATAAGTCTGTATTAAATTTTAGTGATCAATCTTTGTTGCTATGGTATAATAATTTAAATATATCGGTACCTTTAATAACGTTAGATACGAGTATAACTATACCGGCGAGATCGGAATCTATACACTTTATTGATACATGTTTAACGGATGAATGTTTAATTAATGCTTCAGAATTGCAAGATGGGATTTTACTGGTACCCAAGAAATCTGATCCTAATGGAGAAAAGAAATGGCGATTAGTGGTAGATTAGCGTAAACTAAACAATTGCATACAAAACGATAGGTTTTCGTTACCAAATATTTCAGAAATATTAGATTCTTTGTGTTGATGTATCTACTTTACGCATTTAGATTTAAATCAAGGATTTTTTAATGTGCCTCTCGAGAAAAATAGTAGAAAATATACATCTTTTATCGCAGGTGGTCAATACCAAATGACTAGAATGCCCATGGGACTTAAGACCAGTCCTAGTTCATTTTCACGTATGATGACCATGGCAATGTCTGGTCTATCATATGACAAATGTTTAATTTATCTCGATGATCTAATTGTAATGGGTCGCACCTTACAAAACCACAACAAAAATCTGATCGAAGTTTTTGAAATATTGCGATAAGCAAATTTAAAACTTAATCCATTAAAATGCGATTTCTTGAAAAAAGAATTACTTTATTTAGGTCATGTGGTGTCAGGCGACGGCATCTTTCCAGATCCAGAAAAAATTAAAATTATTCAAAATTATCCAGTTACCAAAAATACAGAAGAAGTTAAACGTTTTGTAGCTTTTGCGAACTACTATAGAAAATTTATAGACAAATTTGCTGAAAAGGCACACTATTTGAACGTTTTATGTGGGAAAAATACAAAATTTATATGGAACAATAATTGTCAAAAAGCTTTTGAAAGCCTTAAAAACAGTATGATGTCACCACCAGTTCTTCAATACCCAGATTTTTCAGAACAAAACCAATTTATTTTACAGACTGACGCATCTGACTATGCTATAGGAGCCGTATTATGTAACTCGGATGGTCGACCCGTAGCTTACACAAGTAGGAGTTTAAATAAAGCCGAAAGGTACTATCCTACCATTGAAAAGGAACTGTTAGCTGTCGTTTGGAGTATTAAATATTTTAGACCTTATTTATATGGCCGTACATTTAAAGTACTGACCGATCATAAACCTTTAGTTTATTTGTTCAATTTAAAAGACCCTTCTAGCAGATTATTTAAATTTAGATTTTTGGTGGTTATAAGTGTAGGTATAGGAATGAGCACTAACTTTCAGGAATTAACTATAGTATATTTTATAAATTAACACTTAATACATTCACAGACAGAGTAAAATTATAACTATGCGACTCGGAGCGAGATGTGCTCGTGACGAGAGATGGCAGACTGTCCTCTTCATCCAAATAAACCGACCCTTTTATAGGACTACCCGAATGAGGATCGGTGGGGATAAATCTTACAGAAAATATATTTAAGCCATAAAATATGGTCTATCCTTTCAACTAAAAATTAAGGTCTGCCCAAACATCTGGGCTATTGTCCAAACCGAAAGGTTTTACCCAAACATGTGTACTATTGTCTAAAAAACATAAATTTGTTGCAAAGGATTGCCGCCACTAAAGAACTTAACTATAATAATACAGTTTTATTGCCCCGGCATGAACGGGCCATTACAATTAGGAAACAATAATTTAGAACAGCATATTTTTAACTAATATTATACAATAGGGTACACAAAAATTCTTATTTTAATAAAACGACTCGCAGATGTTTTATGGTTAAACATCTGCAGTCATATTTTAAAATGAAATGCGTGTTTAAATAATGTTCAAATTACAAATAATAAGCGTGTTATTTTAAATATAAGTTGGCGTATTGCTACCGCCACAGCACCGCCACAGATTAATACTCGAAGAGTATGATTATGTAATAGAGTACGTTATGCTGAAAACAAACTGTAGGTTTTTGTCTTACGCATAGAGTAAAGAAGCGGCCATAAATACTAGAGCAACGCGTCTTACAGCGATCTGAACAATAGATTCTTTTGTTGTGTGCACACTGTCGGTCGAAATTCGAGGGCATGACCTTCAAAAACAAAAAACGTCTGAGACATACAGCGCAACTAACATAAATTGACAAGTGGTAAAATTAGGAACTAGAAATGAAAGTGAAAAATATCTCCAACGCTTTCATTAAAATATTCTTTCATAATTTATACAATGTACATTTATACTAGTAGTCCAATAGTAGTAATGATAATAATGTCCAATGTAATTAATTTTGAAGAGAGAAAAAAATAATGGTTTCTCCGTGCACCACAGCGCTTTTGAGTGATTTGCGATTGTGGACAAACTTGAGTTTACACAACAATAGGTTTTGTAAATATGGCTACCAACTTTTTAAGCCAAACTAATATAACATTTCTTAAAACTTACAATTAAATTAGAATTTATAATACGTACAAGGTATAATTTTCTTTATTCAATCTGCATACAAATTAAAATTGTTGAATACAATTTGGACATTTCTAATTATTTACATGAGGTGTGGCTGGGAATCTAACTTGACTTAATAAAAATAAACACCGCAGTTCTTTGACCAGTTGCTTGTAAATACTAGACTGGACGTAATTGACAGCCTCCGTGACGCAGTTGGTTAGACGCCGCCTGTGAAACGAGAGGCCACGGGTTCGATCCCCGCACCGAGACAAATGTTTGTGAGGCCCACAAGTATTTGTCTCGGGTCTGGATGTTTGTGAGACCGAAAAGTCTGTCGTAGTTCCCGATACCCACGACACAACACTTAATTGATTTTAATGTGGGGTCAGGACTATGTATGTGATTGTTGAGTGTATTTATTTATTTAATCATCAGTAATTAGCCAAAAGTTCGTCTGTGCGTTCATTTAAAAAATGGAAGAAAAACAATCAGAGTATGTGCGTAATAGAGAAATTATTTATAATGTTAAATGTAAAGAATACAAATATGCTCACTTAAAGTAAGAAGTATGGGAACAAATAGTGAGTACCTATTTGTACTAAAGATAATAAAGTATCATACTAAAAATAACGGAGTAATTTTTTATACAATCAAATATTAAGTTAAAATTTCAAAATACACGCACTGTTTTAGGAATTATAATAGGAAAAAGTTAACCTTGTTATTTGTCTTCAGGTAGTCTCTTTTTTGTTTTCTTTTAAAATGACACTGGTAGTAGAAATATATAAAAAAAGACAACAAGAACAAGACGTGTGCTCGAAACACGATCTTGCCTACTTTGGAATTCACACATTTTATACATAAGTATTTATAATATGTGTACACGGCATTGTTGCTTAACATTTTTCCACAGTAAATTTATTCTCAATATGTAATCTATGTTTGTGTACAGAATTTAATCAATCACAGTATTATATAATTGATTGATGTGTGATTTAATGTTAATTGAATCAATGTTTTTGACAATAAAACAGATGCAAACTCGAATGTGATAGTACCACAGGTTATCACAGATAAGAACTGTTTATAATAAGCGCCAACTAGGATTGATTTCATTTAATAAAATATATTATTTATTTGTTCTATAGATTAGTAAGGTTAACTTTATAAGGTATTCATAAATTTGAGATAAGAATATACAAATATAGTACGAATGAATAAGAAAATAAATACAAGCATTGTAAATTACACAGATAACATACAATAAAGCTAAAAGTGTATAAATAGATAATGAGGAAAGTCATGCAGATGGTAAGGGGCAAATCTTTACTAAAGGACGCGTTATGACATGGTGATTTGCCATTCTTATCGACGCACATCTGACAACTCCGTCAGGACCGGGATGAAGTTGGACGACACGGCCTATAGACCATTGTAGTGGTACTCGATTATCGTCTTTAATAATCACTACAGAATCTAATGGCAGTGGTTTACAATCTTTGGTCCACTTCGCTCGTTGCGTTAAAGAATTCAAATATTCGTTTTTCCATCGCATCCAAAAATGTTGTTGAAATGATTGCAAAAATTGCCAGCGATTCAATTTATTCGAATTAGTGTCTGTAAAATCATGATCCGGCACACTATTTAATGGCTCTAAGGTTAAGAAATGGCCTGGAGTGAGAACATTTAAATCATTCGGATCTGAACTTAGTGGAGACAACGGTCGCGAGTTTAGTACGGCTTCGATTTGAGTAAATAATGTGGTAAGTTCTTCAAAGGTAAGTACCTGCTCACCCACCACACGATATAAGTGACTCTTGGCAGATTTTATTTGTATCTCCCACACGCCCCCGAAATGAGGTGCCGATGGTGGATTGAATTTAAATTCAATGCGCTCAGCTTGGGAGGCTTGATCCATCAAACTACACAGTTGATTTTTAGCCCCTACAAAATTCGTTCCGCAGTCAGCGTGGATAACGGAGCATCTCCCCCTACGTGAGACGAACCTCCTTAATGCGACAATAAAGGCGTTTGTGGATAGACTGGAAGCAAGTTCTAAATGCACTGCCTTAGTTGTCAGGCAAACGAATAGACAAAGATAAGCCTTGTCTAACTTGGCACCGCGATGATTTCCGAGTTTTATACGAAAGGGTCCGCCGAAATCAACACCTACCACTGAAAAGGGCTTCACTTGGGTTAACCTAAAACATGGCAGATCGCTCATAATCGGCTGAAGTGTTTGTGGACGAGTTTTAAAACAGCGTACGCATTGTGCTAACTGTTGCTGAATGATACGTTTTGCGCCTACTATCCAAAATTGTTGTAGTATCAAATAATGTGTAGTGTTTATGCCAGTATGACAATGTTGGCGATGTATCCATACGATATAGCGAGAAGTAAGTGGACACCGAGAAGGTAACAGCGCAGGGTGTTTGTGTTCATATTCTAAGCCACTGCGAGAAATTCTGCCGCCCACCCTGAGAATTCCATTATCGTCGATAAAGGGATTTAGTTTCCGCAACCATTTTGGCAACGATTTGTGGGTTTTCAATTTGGCTATCTCTTCACTAAAGAATTCATTTTGATACAATCGAACAACAACGAATAATGCCTTATGTTGCTCGATTTCGTTTAGGGCCACACGATTAGGGCGTGGGTTAACCCTACGCGTGTTATTTATAACCCTCAATATGTACCCTATTACATTGAGAATTTTATTCAAAGAGGAGTATTTTTGAAAAAGTTGGTCAATCCACGCGGCCGGAGTGTACTTTGAAGTAGACTCGATCAACGTCGTACTACCGGACCGATATTCTTGCTGGATGACATCAATATCCTTGGTATTAAGTTCCACGATATTTTGAGGCCATGTGTCCGCCGACTGCTTTAACCAATCCGGTCCCGCCCACCATAAGGTCAGCTAAGTGAGCTGGCATTAGCCCCCGGGAGAAAATGTCGGCGGGATTGTCATTAGTCGGCACATACCGCCAGGATTGTGTAGGCACACTGTCCTGTATTAAGCTCACCCGATTTGCGACGAACGTAACCCATCGAGAGGAATGTGAACGAAGCCAAGAAAGAACGATTGTAGAATCCGACCATAGATATATGCCTTGTAAAGGCAATCCAAATGATGCCTTAACGTTACTAGTCAACTGAGCAAGCAAAACTGCTGCACACAATTCAAGACGAGGTAATGTTATACGTTTAATTGGTGCGACACGAGCCTTTGCACAGTGTATATACGTTCTAATGGTACCGCAAGATTCAGCAACTCGAATATAAATTACAGCCCCGTACGCCCTTTCGGAAGCGTCACAAAATCCGTGCAGTTCGAAGGTAGGATTCAAGGTCATGTTTATACAATGAGGTATTTGTATACGTTTAAGTTGCGGCAGTTGTGATAAATATTGTTTCCAATGGTTGATAATATCGATCGGTGGCTTCTCGTCCCATAAAACACCATTTATCCAAAGTTGTTGTATCAAACACTTAGCTTGGATAGTGAGAGGAGAAAGAAATCCAAGCGGGTCAAATATTCTTGCTAGTTCACTCAAAATATTGCGTTTTGTACAAGGTTGTTGCAGGGGTGTGACATTAAAAACAAATGAATCGCACGCCGGTTCCCAACGCAACCCTAGCACCTTCAAAGTGACGTCTCGCGTTTCGTCAAAGTTAACATTATTTTTCACCAATCTGTGATCGTTTGGTATATCATCCAATAATTCCGTGACATTGCTTGCCCATTTTCGAAGATGGAAATGGCCCTTATGGAAAAGACTAATTAACTGCGATTTGGCTTCACGTGCTTCCGCAATAGAGCGGCATCAAGTAACAACATCATCTACATAAACGTCCGATAGGATAATTTGTTTAGCGGTTGGAAATTCGTCACCCTCATGTGCGAGTTGTTTTATCGTGCGACACGCTAAAAATGGGGCAGCTGATGTCCCATAGGTTACGGTATTTAAAGTGTATTCCTTAATCGGTTCCGCTGCATGCCGTCTCCACAAAATACGTTGATAGTCACGTTGATCCTTAGTCACTAATATCTGCCTGTACATTTGACGAACGTCCGCCATGAAAACTACTTTGTGCTCTCGAAAACGTAGAAGAATTGAAAATATATCATTGTGTAATCTCGGGCCCGTCAACAATGCATCGTTTAGACTTTTATTATTATAATCCCTTGCAGAAGCATCGAAAACCACTCGAAACTTAGTGGTGACACTGTCTGGTTTTAAAATAGCGTGATGTGGAATGTAGTAACTACCTTGGGCTAATTGGGTAGTCGGCACTAAAGACATATGGCCGCTATTAAGATAGTCATCCATGAACTCCACGTAATTTTCCCTTAGGTTAGGGTCTCGAGATAAGCGCCGTTCGATAGCAAGGAATCGTCTCAATGCAACATCTCGGGATCCGCGGAATACTGGAACAAAATCGTCTTTGAAGGGAAGGGTTACTACATAACGGCCCGACGCCTCGCGAAAATGTTCTGCCACGAACTTACGTTCACAAAGCTGCTCTAGTGGGGTCAACGTAGATGCTTGAGGAATACTGTCTACCTCCCAAAATCTTTGAACTGCTTGCATTAACTGTTCATTGTCATTGGCCGCATTAATACCAAGTAGTGAGTCATGGACAATAGACGTTTTACCTAATACAAGCCACCCGAAAACGGAACTAAACGCTGGGGGTTGCGAGCCTTGGCTCCTTATCCGTTCATTTAATAATGACTCAATATAAAATACGTCAGCGCCCAATAAAATATCAATTGGTCCCGGAACATCAAATCCAGGATCCGCAAGTTGTAACGATTTAATATTAGACCAGTTGTGTGAATTTAATTTGGCAATAGGTTGATCGCCACAGATCTTACTAATGACAAGCATGTCTAAATTAAATAAAGACGTACACTCCGTGCCTAACTTACACCGTATTATACCATTTATGGCCGCTTTAGTGCCTCCGATGCCATTAATGTTGACTGCTACAGGTTGCGGAACGAAACTAAGGCGATCGGCTGCTTGTTGTGTGATAAAATTGTTTTGACTACCTGTATCGAAGACGGCACGATAGGCTAATGACTTTCCGTTCGCGTTTTGCACATATACGATTGCCGTGGCAAGTAATACAGTAGGACTAATGTAGGAAAATTCATTCTGTGTAATTAACGTAGTGTGGGCTACTGACTCTGAAGATGGGCCAAGCTCGTTATGTAATAACGTGTGGTGTCTATGCTTGCATTTCTGACAGTTAAACATTGATTTACACTCTTTTATTGCATGCGATGCTCTTAAACAATTAAAGCATAGGTTTTTACTGCGAACTATGTCAATGCGTTCATCGAGTGGTTTTTGATTCACACTTTGTTATTGAATGGTCATTAGAATTATACGCGCACCTCCACGCCGGTTTGCTCATAGGTGGGGGCGGCAATGAGTGGGACGTCACGAGAGTATCGCACGCCTCGGTATCGTTAGTGTAATCCTGCGCAGCGACGAATGACTTGCTTTCGGTGTAAATAATTTGAAGTTTGAGTTCGACTTCTGATAATATCTGATCCTTACGATATAACGCGGAACTACTATTTTGATTAACATTTGTTTGTGCGGATTCAGTGAAGTGTGTATCGCGTATAAGCGCCTCGCATTTTGAATGTAGGAACGATTTTAAAACCGCGTATGTTGGTAGTTCGATGTTAGGTTGTCTTTCTTCAAATTCTCTGCGCAGTTTTGGGTCCAATTTTGACAAAATGTGATAGGCTAACACTAAATCCCATTGATCCACAGGTAATTTCAAATGTCTTAGGATGGTTAAGAGCGTATACACCTTGCGCGCAAAGTCAACTATAGGTATTTCTTCGTTAATTTCACGCACACATAAGCGACCAAAGCTGTGTGCGTAGAGCTGCCGCGTCGGCTCGCTATACAATCGGCTCAAACAAATTTGATCCGTGCGCTTCAAATATTCAATTGAAATGTAACTGTAATATAATATCATAAAAATATTTTATTTGCATTATAAGTAGACAAATATTACTGTGCAAGCAAAGAATAATACAAATATTGGATACTAATCATATTTTCGTTATTATTGCATTGTTAAGTTGCATTCAAATCAGTGTTCAATCAGTATACACTACGGACGTTTTATTAATCATTTCGTGTTCGAACTCATAAATAGTGTTAGGGGCCTTACAACCCCTTACAATTACGAAATATATTTTATTTTATATTAAAATACATAACATAATTTAGCCTCGGAATTAAATCCCATTATATTACCTGAAACATAATTTATCATATAACAAAATCATTGTAGGTAATAAAAATAATTAAATATTTTACTACCAAAGTACTAAGATGTGGTAATCGCATTCCGCGCGTGGCTATTTTTACTACGCGCGGCATAATCGACTGCAGCCAGGCCGGAGCGACAAGCGATACGTCCTCCCTCTAGAAGGCCTAGCGGCGGTCTGATTTGATCCACGTCGGACAGCGTGTTTTATAGTGGTTTTTAAAATATTTGTAGAAAACATGAAAACTAATTTTGTTGAAATATAAAAATGGTAATTTATTGATAAAATATTCTTCTATTGTAATATGCAATTGTTATAAAGAATTATGTACGATAAGCTGGTGAAAAAAAATATGTTCTTGACGAGAGTTTCTGAATAATTTCGCATTGTTTAAATTTTTATTTTTCAGGAACTAAACACAAGAAGATTATTTTTCTCAGCAAAATCCCTCCATAAGGGTCTTATTAGTCTGATAATATTTTTATTTTCATCTTATATTTAGTGGTTTCGGATATCTTAAGCTTCTAAATTGCCATTTAAAGCCTAAATAACGAAACTTGTGTTCAGTAATCCTTATAGTACTCACAAATTATCCATCAATCTATAATGTTTTCCACCAAAATCCCTAGATGACAACCTTTTCTAAAATTAGTACTCATTATTTTACCTTGAAATGGTTTATTGGTGGCTATTAACTCATTTGAAAAGTCCTGTTTTTAAGCCAAAAAGCGCGTGCAGGGTATAAACGCTCTTAAATTCTCATCAAACATATCGAGAGAACGACGAAACTCGTGTGCGTTATTGAGTTTGAAATTAGAATTTAATACATCGCGCCAACAGGTGAACGCTAGATCTCGTTTGCTTTCATAGCGAGTGACTAATTTCCCATATGCGTTCAAGTAATGCTCACCTGTAGCCGGGAATGTGCGAACAAGTGCCAGCGCGTCGCCTTGTAGGACGGAGATTAAATAATTGAATTTATCGGTGTTATTAAGAGGCGTATCGTGGATTAAGGTGTTATAGGTAGCAATAAATTTTGGCCATTCCTTTATATTTCCCGAAAACGAAGGAAGGGTGATTTTGGGTAACTTAACGTGCGAGTTAATGTATTGTGTATTCGTATGTTCGACTGTAGTTTGAGTCGTGTGCACAGTGGTCTTAGTTAACGATCGGTGAATTCGAATCATTTCGTAATGCATATCATCGACACGCATGCACATGGCTTCGTCCTCCGCTGGGTCGTCCACCAAGTCCAAGATTGATAAATGTGCTTCCTCAAAGCTACCTACATTTTTTTTAGTTCTTGGTAATAGGAAAAAAATAGTTCGACTTGAGAGGGGTCATTAATTGCAAGTGTGGCCACATCGTAAGCCTTTGTAATGCGATTATATGCTAGCGTGCGCTTGCGCCGTAAGGATGGCAAATCGTCCGACGTATAGTTCCACGAATCCTTAGAACGTGATTTTTTTGCTACACTAAGTTTTCGTTTTGCGTAACTCATGTTAGTGATTAAGTGTGGATAGTTAGATTTAAAATGGGAAAATAAATATTAACGAATTTACGATAGGTCAAGCTATATATAATGTGTATAAATGAAACTCTTATACAACAAGTACTTAAGTTCCCGGGTTTCGGCACCAAAACATGTACCAGCGATGAGGCTGGACAAGATGTTCAGCTGGTTGGCAGCTGCCGATGGGAGAACCTTCTACCTAATTTCAATTAATACGCGCTACAACGGCGTTCCAGAACTGGGCACTTATTCAACTATCACTCACCGTAGCCTTCGGGTTCACCACCTTCGCCAATTCCAGTCCGTTTTCAGCAATGTAGGTCGCTGGCAGTCGAAAACACAGGATATTCGAATTCTTGAGCGAAATTAAAACTTGCGATAAAATATTTAGTAACGGTTTTGGATTTTGCATGCCCGGACAAACGCTGGAGAATCGGTTCTGGAAAGTTTTTTGACTTCTTGTCCGTTAGCGCCTTGTTCCCCGCCAGGCCCCTCCACACCGTTTTTTTTATTGGTTGGAGGACTTCGGGTTATCCGAAAATAGCCGAACTTGCGTAGGCGTAGGGGCTGGTGGGGCCCTCTAGCGGCGGATATCGATAATTGAATATGAAACCCAACAACGGAATCTCGAGGTAGCACGCATTTAATTGAAGTTATGTAGGACGATGATACAATGCTCCTGCAACTTTTTTACCTACAAGGTCATCTGTTCAGTTTATGATTATCCGTGACCTAATTAAATTAATTACTAAAATGTTATGCACCGTGGCCATAGTCTGCACACCCACAGTCACCATGCTGCCCGCCTTCAAATTTACAGGCCGTTGCGCTTGTCTCAAAAAGGTTAACACCACCTTTCTATTTTTTGTGTTCATGAACTCCCATGGCGTGTTGTATATTGCATATGACAGCTTTTCATACTGAAAATCATATATGTAGTTTAATAACAATCGGTATTTCGGTACGGGAAATCATATTAACTAATAATTTTGTACCAGAGAACCCAGAAGCTCAAACACAACTGATATTTGAATTAACTGTTGAAATAAAATTAGAGTCAGAGGCCCGTAACGAGTGAGTGCTGCCGCATCCTGAAATGATATCCTCATTTCATTATGGATTTGTACCTATTTAACATAATATTTATTGACATGTTTGTAGTAAAAGGTCCATCTGTCTCTGTCACGCCAACGCAGTAATATCATCTTCGCTTTCACTTCACTGATTTCCCGTGTTTATGGACACGGGAATCCTGTACCAGCACATCCTGTATTTTGTTCCCGATATCCGCTCTAGTATAATAATTCAATGATAAAATTGCATCTTATAGCAAATAGTAACCATTTGAGAACATTGCAGTAAGAGGAAGCAACCACAGACTTGATGAAATGCGTAGTACATCAACACGAACACTCCCATAGTGTCTGATATAGCTGTTATAGACCTGCGTACCAAATAAAATTAGTATTATTATTAATTACGCTTGGAGTAGAAACATCCTCTTTTCTTTGAGTACCATGAGTCGGCTGCCATATGCGCGAGAATCCCAACTGGTCACAGGAAAATTTCCTTAGCTCCAAGATACTCTTATCTTACCAGCACGACTGTATTGAAATATTAACCATCAAATGATTGAAGAAGTCTGGTATTAAACTTTTGTGTTGTATAGTAAGCGTCTAAAGAGCTAACGGCAGATAGGTTGAGGGTAGTAAATCATATACCAAATGGAAATATAAGAAGAATAATATTCCGGAGATACGAGTTAAAAGTCAGTTAAAAAAAATAGATATTAACGAAATATCATTTAAAAAAATTACTTACTCCATAATTAAATTGTGGTGTATAATACTCTCACGTAGTTTAATATATATGATGACCGATTCCTCATCATTGTAGGTGTACCTTTTGTGAGTATTGGTGTCCGAGGATTTTGGCAGTGGAAATTGTTCTAGATGATAAATTAAAATCTTCAAATGACCCCAAACGTGAAATATTAGTAATGAAACCAGCAAATCGAATGCTATGAAGCAAAGCGTCGCTATGTAACTTATGTAGATGTTGGCCATAAAAAGCGTAATGTATCCCCAAATATTAGTTTTGTAATCAAAAGGCAGTTCATAATAAACTGAGTGCTGGAGGGTGACGTTTTCAGGACGCGAATCACTATATGCGCCGGTGCTTATGTTCGCATACACTGGTATCCCGTGGAACAAAAATGTACTTGAAATTGTTAACACGGTCAAATATAGCGTGAAGTAATGCGACACCTTGTGCACCATCAAATGAATCTGGAAACATTCACGGCCAATATCATCATTTAGAATTATTCAGGATCCAAGTGCAAATCATTGTGTGTACCTTCATTGCATGTTCAGACACATCCTTGTAGTTTAAGAGGTGGATCTTATGGATGAACCGAACAATTAAGCTATGATAAGATTGTAGAAATATCAATGTCAACCTCGTCTGAAACAATCTTTACACTGTCATAAAATAAACACATTACAAATAAACGTATTTCATTTTCAATGGTACTCACGCAAGCCACTATGTTCATTAATACTGTAATACAAGAATGCCCTAATTCAATGAACGGTAGGACCCCAAAATTGTTCTTCAAATAAGCTATACCAGCGACTAGGCACAAATACTCCAGGATAACAATGTAGATTTTCTTAAACACTGTAAATTTGCACGGCAAGCCTTCAATGTGCCTGATATCCCAAGCGGCTATTCCATTCAAGGCAATCTTTAAAATTTTCATGTATTTGATGTCTAGGGGAGATTTCACAATCCTGGAACGAATGATCATGCGTAACTGCAATATTACTTGCATTATATACCAATAAGAACATAAATACCTAGTCAGGTCATAAATTCTGTCACATGTTTAATATAAAATAATTGAAACAAGTTTCTTCATTATGTAACCATTTATATACCAAAATGAACTTAACAAAACATAGATTCTTATGACACTAAAGTTTATTCAAAATGACCTCCGTGATTTTGAATACAGGCCTTCAATCTGCGCGGCCAGTTGTCTATCGCAGCACGAACGAGGTCCATGTCAATATCGGCGGCTGCCTTAATCAAGGATGTCTTGAGTGACTCCAAATTGGGATGAGGCTTTGAGCACGCCTTTTCCTCCAAGTATTGCCATATCTTGTAATCTAACGGATTCAAATCTGGACTGGAGGAGGGCCAGTCTTTGTGCCGGATGAAGTCGATTTCACGCGCCGCCAGCCAGTCTTGTGTGGTCTTCGCTCTATGAGCTGGCGCCGAATCTTGTTGGAATACTCAGTGCCTGTTATTGAACATGGTATGAGAAACAGGTTCCACAAGGTTCATCAGGACTGTATTTTGATACACAACTGCATTCGTTTTTACACCTTTCTCACAAAAATGTACCTCTGTTAAGCCCCAATAAGAAACTCTCAACCATACCATGAGCGAGGATGGAAAATGACCTCGTTGGACACGCGGAATACGGTTGCTCGCTTCTTTACTACTGTGTCCTTATCATTTTGTTTGTTGTAGCTCTCTTCTACGGTAAAAAAAATCATCTGAAAAAAGAATTTCCCGATATTTTTTTCCCGCGTACCGCTTCAACAAAGCGCGGCATCTCTTCAGTCTCAAGTCCATTAGACGAGCATTCAAACGATGTCCTGTTTTTCTTCGATATGCCCGAAGCCCTAAGTATTCATTTAACACCCTTTTCACCGTGGTTCTGCTTAACTACATCTGAAGGGCCAACAGTTTCTGCTTACGTTTGGGAGTTCTTTGAATTCGCGCCTTCACAGCTTTTATCACTGCTGGAGTCCTAACAGACCGAGGCCGACCACTTCTTGACCTGTCATCTACACTAGAGTCTTCATTGTATCGTTTGATGGTACGATAAACGAATCTTTTGGTTATGTTCAAATTTTTCAGTATGTCATAAATTTGAATTGGCGCGTAACCGCAACGATGCAACGCAATAACTGCAACACGGTCTTCTTTAAGCGTCCACTCCATATTTAAAAATGAGTAAAATTCTAAAAAGTATACATTTTTATTTTCATGAACAATTCGAATTCAATAAAGTTTTTTGTGGCCAGCATTCTAAAAGAAAAGTTTTTACTGTGTGACAATACTTATGACCTGACTGTGTATGTGTGAATACACTAATGTGCTGCTTGAAATCTGTATATCAAACTTTATCCACTGCTGTTAGGGTTTTAGGGTTAGTGGTTACCCTCTTCGGTGATGATCAACAGAGGCGAGCCTCTCCATGGCTCCATTGGTCTCTCTATGGCGATTCTTCCCACTAGACCGTTATCGCTAACTTAAAATCAGCCTAACTAATGGCTTTTGTAAAAGCTCTCCTTATCCAGTTCTGGATATCTTTCAAAGGAGGAGAGGTAAAGATAGTGCAACTTTTATAATTCACAACAGCATCGTCTCTACCTCGTACTATCATGGTTGGGAAATACTTAAATACAGACAGCGACAAAACGCTTACCATCACGCGAACGGCATGTTCGTCTAGCTACTCATTGCAATAAAAATAAAAGAAGAATACGATAAATAAATGCAGAGAAAAGCAGAAATTCTAAATCTAAAATAACATTTTACAATGAATGCATAACAAAGCGACAAAAGTAGCTGAACACACCTGGGGCAAACTTGCTTTTTATAGGTGTTCAGAAACTAATGTACCATTGGTGTGTTCAGGTATTTTGTCACTCAGAAACTTTTGAAAAAGTATTTTCCATTCTGACTAATAATTATTATTTTTAATTGTCTCCATTGATATAAAACACACGTTGTGGCTTTAGGAATATTTTGAGAAACTACATTGAATATTGTTATGAATTGTCACGGAAATTCACCAGATATTAACAGCTAACTGGTTCATATCGAAGTCGGTGGACGTGCGCAATACAATGATATCAAAAAATTACTGACTTATGTACAATTTGCGTGTTCAGGAATTTTGTTGCTTTTGTTGTTCAGAAACTTTTGTAACCTTAAGGTGTTCACGAATTTTTGTGGCCGAAACTGCTCAATCACTTCTGTTGCTTCATATGTGCAAGACTTTTGGCGTTTTGAATGTGTTCAACGACTTTTGTCGCTGACTGTACATGAAGCTAGAGGTACATTGACTATTGAATTTAGGGCAACCCTGAACATGACTCAAGTTCTTGATAGGAGTGGCTTGAACTTATTATTAGCGATATTTGCCAGGTCGTTTCTCTACCCTGAGGTGGACGGTCAATCAATAAATGTAATAATTTGACTGGATTGATCTTGCTGGTCGTATTCTTCTTAAACATGTTCTCAAAGTTATGTAAAGGTAACATAACTTAATTCCGCGTGCAAGGTGAACGGCCGACCTTAAGATTTAAGGTTGCAAATCACTGGATGCAGGCCTCTTCCAACAGGTCAATATGGAGATCCTTGCAGGAAACCCATGTTCAGCAGTGGACTTCCTGTGAATTAAGAGACAGAGAGAGAAACTTACGTAAAGTCTTCTTCAAGTTTCCACATTATCGTTGACTTATTGTTTCCTCATACAACCATTATATTAAAGTCAGCACATTATATACCTTGGGTTGAAGTTTCTTTGCAAATTGTAGATATTATTAAGGTGTCGTAGGCTGTCACAAACAGACTCTATTCGCAACTACACAATGAATAGTTTATAAAAATAATAATACTACCAATAGACATGGATTTTATAACTGTATAATAGCACAGTCGTTATAAATGAATAGCAAACTAGTAGGCAGTTTGAATAATATTAGTATAGAATACTAATATATAAAGCCAAAGAGTATGTTTGATTGTTTGTGCTCACTTATCTCAGGAAGTATTGGTTCGAATTGTAACTAGCCCATTTATCGAGGATCCCGCTACGACCAAAAGTACCAGTAGTGAAAACACATATCTATCTCTAGCGTACATATTTAATAGCAATTAGTTTTAATAAAAAATAATGCATTATTTGCAACTATTCAATACTCATTTCTATTTTATTGACCGACTTCAAAAGAGGAGGTAATCAATTCGACTGTTTTTTTTTTATATGTTTGTTACGCGATTTCGCCGGCATTTGGGAACCGATTTTGAAAATTTCTTTTTTGTCAGAAAGCATGAGGTACAGGGTTGGTCCCATAAAAAAATGGTGAAGACCTGATGAATATCTTAGGATCTGCCGACCAGAACTCCTCAAAATTAAACAGTCCAGCATTAATTCTTTTTGCGTTAGATTAAGTATAAGTATATTATTACAAAGGGTGGGTGAAAATAGGAAAAATGGTGGGGGTGGGTGGCTAGAAAATAGGTACAATTGTTAATACTCAATATCTCCGGCAGTTCTTAACCGACTTAAAAATAACTTTTTTGTCAAAGAGTATTATATGATAGGTTAGACCAAAAATATATTGTGAAGAAGTGATGAATATCTTTGGACCTGAAGGGCAGAACTCCTCAAAATTGAACAGTACCGCAATAATTCTTTTTACATTGGGTTCAGTATAAGTTTATTACTACAAAGGGGGGATGGAAATGGGCGTGGGAAAGGGGGGGGGGATATATAAAATATAAATACTAAATATCTGCGACAGTAAATAAATGATTTAACATAACTTGTCTTCGGTACGAATTATATATAACGTTGGTTGGTTGGTTGGTATTGAGGAGACAACGGAAGCTCTGTTACAATAATTAATTCCGGATGATAATGTTGAAAATGACACAGAATACCACAGGCAGATTAGGATGTGGGCCGTAGAACTGCCGAACTCTTCAGATTCAAATCTCTCGTCCTTTGATGAATTTAGTGAAATCGTACGATCTTTGCCCCTAAACAAGGCTTCCGGTGACGACAAAATATCCAATAAAATGATAAAAGAAGCGTGTAGATCGGCCGGCGATGCATTACTTACTGTTTATAATAGATGTATTGCTGAAGGGGTGTTTCCGCGAGTATGGCGTACCGGTTTCATTCGGATAATACCCAAGAGTGGCGATAAATCACCGCATGATCCGAAGTCGTATAGACCTATTACCCTCTTGCCGTCGCTAGGGAAACTTTTAGAACGTCTTATCGTCCCTCGATTGCTACCAGGTGGACCAAAATTTCACGAAAATCAGTTCGGATTTACTACGGGTAAGTCAACCATCGACGCGGCAGTTTCGGTTAGAAGAGCGGTAAGTACATCGGTGCGCAAATATGTGCTTGGTATTTTCCTGGACATCTCCGGTGCTTTCGACAACGCTTGGTGGCCAATGCTGCTTCTTAAGTTGAAATTACGAGGTTGCTTTAAAAATATATATTCACTTATTTACTCGTATTTCTCGCACGGAACAACCAAACTTAAACTTGGACACTATGCCGTGTCGAAACCACTGACGATGGGTTGTCCACAAGGCTCAGTCTTAGGTCCTTATTTGTGGAATTTAGGCTTCGACGATTTTCTTACGATTCCCTTACCGTCAGGGTGTTCTTTGACCGGATATGCGGACGATGGCCTCTTGCTCATAGAATCAAACAGTAGGTCGGGACTAGAAAATAGTGCAGACGCGTGTTTAAAATTAATATGTGATTGGGGCCATCGAAATCGCTTAAAGTTTGCACCACATAAAACGTTCCAATTACTTTTAAAAGGAAGTTTACAATCACCGCCGCGATTTAAATTTAATAATATCACTGTTAAGAAAAAAGAATCGGTTTGTTATCTTGGTTTAATTTTGGAAAGGAATTTTTCATTTCTTGAACATATTAAAAACGTCGGGGAAAAGTCGAAAAGGAACTTTTTTGCTTTGACAAGAGTATCAAACTCAACATGGGGGCTATCTTTCAATACACTAAAAATCATCTATGGAGCAACTTACTTAGGATGTATTTGTTAGGGATCTCCCCTATGGGCTGATAGGGCTACTATCGGCGCTGTGCGAAGAAAAC
Organism: Hyles vespertilio; assembly: GCA_009982885.2. Taxonomy (NCBI): domain Eukaryota; kingdom Metazoa; phylum Arthropoda; class Insecta; order Lepidoptera; family Sphingidae; genus Hyles; species Hyles vespertilio. The sequence goes on along the minus strand of CM042833.1, from coordinate 32,866,268 downwards.
TGCTCCAGAGCCAACGCTTGGCCTTGATATTCTTGTGTAAGGCATATAGAACTGTTAGTACCGAAGCTTTGCCTGTCCTGGCGGGTGTACTTCCAGTCGACCTGGAGGTGCAACGTCGCGCCGCCATGTATTACTCTACTAGGGAGAATATGGATAAAAGTTTTTTAACCGCACCTGAACTTTTAAAAATTGATAGATTATTTAAACCGCTTTCAGTGGTATATAGCGAACTATTAGATGAATGGCAAAATAGATGGGAGGTATCTTTGAAGGGACGACATCTATATCAATATTTTCCTTGCGTTCGTGACCGTTTGACAAAGACTTGGTTGGATTGTCGATTATTGCGTATCACAGTTTCTCACGGGCCATGGTAACTTTAGGTCTAAACTTTACTCTTTTAAGCTTGTTGAATCGCCTGCATGCCCATGTTCAACACCTAATTGCGAGTATGAGCAGTCCGCGCATCATTTACTTTGGGAGTGTAGTCTTTGGCAGAATGAGCGTAAAACTATGCTGGATAGTATGCAGATATCATCTGGAGTCGTATACTACATGGACCTTGTAGAGACTAGGAAGAACTTCCGTGCTTTCCGGCGTTTTTGCCATACTTATTATTGGAATCAAGTCTAAAAGCTCACATAATAGGTCCCATTTAAATGTAGTGATGATGTGATCCGTGGTGTTACAGCTGGCTTCTCCGGCTGTAAAAGTCTTTTTACGAGGTTATTTACCTGTTTAGTTCATTGTTTTGTCGCCCGCTTTGCACGGAGGGAAGTGGACAATAATTTATTTCCAACTCCTCCTATTAATTTCACTTTCTGATTAATTTCGTTGCGGGTTAAAGACAAGTTAGACATTCCCGGAGACTCGCCGAGCTTCAATGCTCGGTGGCATTACATTGCGTTCCACTGTTGATCCTGGCTCACAGGAGTTACAGTGGTGGGTGTGAGGGTGGGACAGTCTCCAGAAAATAACGTTGGTTGCATAAAATATGGTGAAGATCTGATGAATAAGACATATCTGGAGAGCAGACCTCCACAAAACTTTGCAGAAACGCAATGATTTTTCGTCCATTAGGTTCAGTATATGTGTTGAATTAAAAAAAGGAAGTGAAGAAGGCGTAGAGGTGAGGGGGTGACGAATGATTACCACGCATTAGGTGTACTCAATATCTCAGGCAGGTTAAGCCGATTTTAGTATTTTTTTATCATAAAAACGAAATGACAGTGTGGCTTCTTTAAAAAATCATATAATCGAATAATTATCTTCGGACCCAAATACCTATTATTAATTTTCGTTTTTGAAATTAGAAAGGATCACGATAATTAATTTTTTATATACATTGATTCCAGTTTTCGTAATATGATTACTTTTGTCAATCATTACAATGTTTACAAAAACTAAAAAGTAATAAATAAAATAATTTAATTAAAAATTAAAAGACCGACTTCAATGTGCACTACAAAGTAATAAATAATATAAGTATATTTCATTGTGCTAGCACACATTGATTAATTTTCTTATTGACTAGACTAGCCAACAAATCTTAAATACGTAATATTTTGAAGGCGGGTCGCCAAGTGACGAACACGATGACCTACACTTAAATTTAATTTGTGTAAAACATCCTAGCGACAAACAGGCAATTTTACACGCAATATTAATTTGTTTTAATCTATATAAACTCACGCCATTTTCCCAGAAGGGATATGCAGTGATTCTCCTGGTATCAACCAGGACACCCACGTTACGCCTTGTTTGTTTTGCCCCTCGGTGTGATAGGGGGCGAGAGTCGTATATCGGGCGCAAATTCCAGTCCCTGTCCTGATAACTAATAAAAAAATCGTCCGTCCTTAATATATCAGCTCTTAATCAACATTATTGAGCATCGAACTTATCTACAATCCTGTCACCGTTAAAGTAATTGTATGTATATAAATATACAAGTGACTTCAATAAGTCAATGGTGTACCCTGGAGTTGAAATCCTTGACTACTGTATCTTTGATCGTATGAAATACATTAAAATTAGACCACACATGTGACATAGTAATTCTATTAAAATGTCAACAAATGTACACGATCAATATGTTAAATTAATTTGTTTCTAGTTTACATATGGACCTAACTGAGCGCCAACGATACATTTACAAGTAGGTAATACATATTGAACTGTGTTACATTTACTTAAATTTGTTCTGGTTTGGCACTTGGCGACCCGCCTTCAAAATATTACGTATTTAAGATTTGTTGGCTAGTCTAGTCAATAAGAAAATTAATCAATGTGTACTAGCACAATGAAATATACTTATATTATTTATTACTTTGTAGTGCACATTGAAGTCGGTCTTTTAATTTTTAATTAAATTATTTTATAACAAAAGTGCGTGGTGGCCTGTTGGTAAACGGACCAGACGCGGCTGCCAACATGTTCACGGTGGTCGCGGGTTCAAATCCCAGGGCACACCTCTGACTTTTCGGAGTCATGTGTGTATTGATAGTCAATCACCACGCACTAAAACGGTGAAGGAAAACATCGTGAGGAAACCTGCATACCATAGCGATTCATATGAATTTATATGGTATGTAAGTCCGCCAACCCGCACTAGGCCAGCGTGGTGGACTATATGGCCTAACCACTCTCAATCGTACTCTCGATCGTAGAGTAGGCCCGTGCCCTGCAGTGGGACGTATATGGGCTGATACAGAAGTATTAATGTAAGTTAACGTATATTTTAGGAAATATAACAGTTTTAAAACATCGCATTTTTATTATGGGGAATAAAGACAGACGAGGATTTAACGAGATGGAATGGGAGCAGGAGTATAGAGAAGTTGAGTTTAAATATAAAACAGTACTCGAAATAATATTATGTTTATTATAAATATATTACCCGGGCGGAGCATAGCCGGACCGCTCTCCTTACTAAATTATAATTGTGAACGTTTGTGAGGATGGATGTTTGTATATCTATTAGAAAAAACAGTTTTTATAAAGACCTTGATTATAATATTGGGTAGGTACTTTTTACCCCTAAAATTGTAATGTTCTCGTTTGTAGAGGCAGGAATTGAAATAGACATATTCGCTACAAAACAACGCTTTAAATTCAAAGTGGTGGTACGGACCAAAGATGACAGGATTCAGGATTGTATGCTTTTCATCATAGGACAGGCAAAGTAGTATAGTAGGTGGTCACGTTGAATTTAAATAGGAAAGAGTTAGTAGGCGAGCTAATATGTTGTTGATGTGGACTAGATTCAAAGACTATTTGCATCTGGGCGAAGCCGGGCCTGACAACTACCGTAAAAGTGGCCAACATTGCTCGAAATTCAATTATATTTCATATTTTTTCAAGTACAACAACTTCATAGCCATATGCTACTATAAGCTGTCTTATATTTAAAATAAATTAATATTTTAAATTTATTATTTTAATGGTGGGCAACTCCGACTTACGGCTTACATTGCCCATGTTCATATCTGCCCAAATATGACCCATATTATTACACAATTTTAAATGAAATGAGTATCAAAAACAAACTTGGCAGTGGTTTTGGAAAAAACTCAATTAGTTAACAGATTCTCGTAAAAAAAATATAGGCAATTTTACCTGGCGATCCATACCCTTTTCCATACAAACTTGGATAAATGGTTAAAAACTCTTAGGGCTGTGTGTAAATAAATTTAAAAAATGTTAGAAACAAAATGTCAACTTAAGTTTTGATCTACTTAGTCTAAATAAAATGGTATACAATATTCTTTTAGGATAAAAATGTATTTACCACCCAAATACGGTCGTATAAAGGAAAAAAATAAAATCGTCACTTTTTTTGCAACTTTTTCTATAGCATTGTGTCTGAATTCCCTTAACCTACCACCCGGCTTCGTTTTCGGAAGCATTCTTGATATACCCTGTATAACTTTAATCAATAGTACATAAAATAAGTCAACAATCTTTTGCTTAATATTGCATATCAATCTTTGAATTCATAACAATTATTATTTCTATGATATACAAAATTATTTAATTATCACATTTAATGAGATCGCCGCTAGGAGTACAAAAATATTCGCTGGGAATTGAACTAGTTAAAATACACATGGCAATAACATTTAATACGAAAGCATTAAAAGAATTGAGAATGGATTGAATTATACTTAAGTAATCTATTGAAAAATAAAAAGTTCTTATAGAGCCACAAAGTTATCTGGCCCGGTGGCCAAAACTGGAAACAAAGACGTCATTTGAAATTGTCAATCTAGCTGCCAGTCGCTGACATATCCGCCATTGGTTGTTTACTCAATGTATTTATTTTTCCTGCATTATTTAAAACTAGTGAAAAATGCCGAAAGCTTTAAAACAGTGATGCTAGGAACATTATACTTCAGGTATTAAATTTTACGTAGGATGAGAAGCGTCTTCCGACATCAATAATACCCTTCGAAAGATTGTATTAAAGCGTAGCTGCCACCAAAGGTTTGTGTTGTCAGCTTTATAAAATAAATTCCACGAAAACAGAATTATGTACGTACTAGTAGAATATAATATGTAAGTACATATCATAAACTAAAATGTATCTTACTCGTCTCATTTTACGTTACGTGCGTGGTGGCCTGTTGGTAAATGGACCAGACGCGGCAGCCAACTTGTTCACGCTGGTTGCGGGTTGGAATCTCAGGTCACACTTCTGACTTTTCGGAGCCATGCTTGTATTGATAAAAACGTGCTATAACGGTGAAGAAAAACATCGTGAGGAAACCTGCATACCATAGCGATTTATTAGAATTTCTATGGTATGTAAGTCCACCAACCCGCATGAGGCCAGCGTGGTGGGCTATATGGCCTGTGATATGGCCTAACCCCCCGCAATCGTATTCTCGATTGTGGAGGAGAATACAGATACACTTTTTTAAGGGTTTTGGCGATTTGTTAGAAATCGTGTGAAGGAAAAATAATATGCAGATGAAACTGGTCATTTTCTCGACACTATTGATCGGATTGAAAAATCTTACTTTACCCCATTTATTGCAATATCTATTTTTAATGGCAACACCAAATTCGATTACAGCGACTCTCTCACCGGGTCAGATAACTTTGTGGCTCTATACTTTTTGTTGATGGGCAATGTTGTCAAGCATAAGTCTGATAAAGTCAGGGTAAAATTGCTCATCCCGAAATGTATGACTTTTAAGAGCGTTTATACCCTGCACGCGCTTTTTGGCTTAAAACAGGACTTTTCAAATGAGTTAATAGCCACCAATAAACAATTTAAAGGAAAAATAATTATTACTAATTTAGAAAAGGTTGTCATCTAGGGATTTTGGTGGAAAACATTATAGATTGACTGATAATTTGTGAGTACTATACGGATTACTGAACATAAGTTTCGTTATTTAGGCTTTAAATGGCAATTTAGAAGCTTAAGATATCCTTAACCACTAAATATAAGATGAAAATAAAAATATTATCAGACTAATAAGACCCTTATGGAGGGATTTTGCTGAGAAAAATAATCTTTTTGTGTTTAGTTCCTGAAAAATAAAAATTTAAACAATGCGTAATTATTTAGAAACTCTCGTCAAGAACATTTTTTTTTCACCAACTTATCGTAAATAATTTTTTATAACAATTGCATATTATAATAGAAGAACATCTTATCAATAAATTACCATTTTTATATTTCAACAAAATTAGTTTTCATGTTTTCTACAAATATTTTAAAAACCACTATAAAACACGCTGTCCGACGTGGATCAAATCAGATTTTGTACTGTACTCTTTGATCAGACCGCCGCAAGGCCTTCTAGAGGGAGGACGTATCGCTCGTCGCTCCGGCCTGGCTGCAGTCGATTATGCCGCGCGTAGTAAAAATAGCCACGCGCGGAATGCGATTACCACATCTTAGTACTTTGGTAGTAAAATATTTAATTATTTTTATTACCTACAATTATTTTGTAGTGAGTATAAATTATGTTTCAGGTAATATAATGGGACGTAATTCCGAGGCTAAATTATGTTATGTATTGTAATATAAAATTAAATATATTTCGTAATTGTAAGGGATTGTAAGGCCCCTAACACTATTTATGTGTTCGAACACGAAATGATTAATAAAACGTCCGTAGTGTGTACTGATTGAACACTGATTTGAATGCAACTTAACAATGTAATAATAACGAAAATATGATTAGTATCCAAAATTTGTATTATTCTTTGCTTGCACAGTAATATTTGTCTACTTATAATGCAAATAAAATATTTTTATGATATTATATTACAGTTACATTTCAAATGAATATTTGAAGCGCACGGATCAAAGTTGTTTGAGCCGATTGTATAGCGAGCCGACGCGACGCGGCAGCTCTACGCACATAGCTTTGGTCGCTTATGTGTGCGTGAAATTAACGAAGAAATACCTATAGTTGACTTTACGCGCAAGGTGTATACGCTCTTAAACGGTTACAATAACTGAACCGTTATTAAAATCTATACTAATATTATAAAGCTGCAGAGTTTGTTTGTTTGCTTGTTTGAACGCGCTAATCTCTGGAACTACTGGTCCGATTTGAATGATTCTTTCAGTGTTGAGTAGTCCATTTATCGAGGAAGGCTATATATCATCACGATATGACCTATAGGACGAAAGCAGTAGTGATATTTCTAGCAAATACGAGGAAATTTTGATCGTTTTTCGTGGTCCGATTGGTCGATATTCTAAACTGATAGTCATAATTAAACATTTTGACCGCCATTTTAAAACGTGTATGCACCCGGGCGGAGCCGGGCCCGACCGCTAGTACTTAATAAGTAATATTGTACGGCATACAATAAAATTACTTACCTGCGGTCTCGCCATGAAGCACAATCCACGAATATTTCAGAGGAAATTGGCCCGCTAAAACACATGCCTTTTTCGACTAGCTCTCATAAGCTACTAAATGAACTCTGGAACGACTACGATTCACAGTGCTGGCAGAAATACAATCAACTTTCCTACCAAATAATAAACCCAGCCAAAGATCTAAATATTTTTTACTTTTTAACGGATTTATTAAAAAAACAATTTTAGGGCAAAGTTATCCTATGAGGCAAAGTTGGCATATTTCACGGTATTAGTTACGGAAGTGCGTGGTGGCCTGTTGGTAAACGGACTAGACGCGGCTGCCAACATGTTCACGGTGGTCGCGGGTTCGAATCCCAGGGCACATCTCTGACTTTTCGGAGTCATGTGTGTATTGATAGTCAATCACCACGCACTAAAACGGTGAAGGAAAACATCGTGAGGAAACCTACATACCATAGCGATTCATAAGAATTTCTATGGTATGTAAGTCCGCCAACCCGCACTAGGCCAGCGTGGTGGACTATATGGCCTAACCACTCTCAATCGTATTCTCGATTGTAGAGTAGGCCCGTGCCCTGCAGTGGGACGTATATGGGCTGATACAGACAGATACAGTTATACCTTCTGTGTCGCTTAGGGCTCTTCCAACTGCACCCTAAAACGGTTTGTCGAAAAGAAAATATATTTTTGAAATTGAATTTCAATATAATTAGGACTGGTTTTTGAGAAACCGTTGCGACAATTTTCATAATCATGTTTATTTTGTTTAGACGAAATGACATGTTAAGTGAAACTTGGATGCACCAACAATTTCGTTCTTATTAACAATTAGAAATACAAAGTGTATAATTACTAGCAGTCTATTGATTTCACAACTGTAATGATAGTCAGTATTCTGCGGCAAATGCCGCTGGTCAGGTGTTAACGCCGGGGCACAAAGCTGTGCTGTTGATATGTTTTAAATTGCAATGAATGGCTAGACAAGCTAGCCGTTCGCCTGATGGTAAACGTTATGACCGCTCATAAACAGTAGCCAAATTCCACTGCGCTCGCCATCCTGGGACTTAAGATGTTAAGTCTCAATATGTCCAGTAGTTACTGTAGCTACAGCGTCCTTCAATCAGAAATACAACAGTGCATTTACACTGCTGTTTCACAGGAGAAATAGACATTGCGGTGGTACCTACCCAGATGGCCTCTCACATAATATGAGAGACATACCACCAGTAATGGTAGAGTGTGTAAGAGCCTCCGGTTCAAGTTGCTTTTTATATATTACTTTTTGATGTTATGATACTAGATAACAGAATAACGAACTTCAATCATGGTTAAATAAAGAAATAAAATACTATGAATTTCAAATTTATATTTAATTACCCACAGTTACAGATGTGATGATACACTACTTCTTTTATTTATTATTATAGTATTCAAGTTACTTGTGTCTTCCGTTTATTTATTTCTATCATAAATAAACCCTACTGTGCTAATGACTACATTGAAATCATTACATTAACGGCTACACAGTACCTAATGGTTTCTTTACGCAAATATTATACTCTGCAATAAAACAATTTTTTGTGCCATACTACTACCTACATCAAAATGTCTCATTTATCAATTTATATAGCTCGTGGCAAGTAAGAAATATCAACTATGTGTAGTCCATAGTACTTAATATTATAATATAATACTAATAAGAAATTATTGTAAATATAACAAATATTGTGATTTGTATGTATATAGATTAAGTACATTTAGTATTATTGATTTGTCATATTTTTTTTTATTTTTTTTTATTGCCATGAATGACGAGACGAGCAAGCCGTTCGCCTGATGGTAAGCGATACGACCGCTCATAAACAGTAGCAACATTCCACTGCGCTCGCCATCCTGAGATAAGATATTATGTCTCAATATGTCCAGTAGTTACTCTGGCTACAATGTCCTTCAATTCGAAACACAACAGTGCATTTACGCAGTGTTGTTTCACGGGAGAAATAGAAATTGCGGTGGTACCTACCCAGATAGACTCTCACATATGAGAGACCTACCACCAGTAGAATTATTACCAGTAGAATAATTGCTATTTTATTCCCGACATGACCAGTAAAAATATTTCATTTCATTCCTTATGTAACATAGAGATGAAAGTTGGCGTCTAAATTTTCTTCCGCATCTCTAATCCACTTTTAATTCTCATTCTTTGCGACGGTATTTAGCATCAAAAAATATGACAACGAAGTTTTCAAAATCTGAAAAAATATGTTTAAATAGATTATAAGGTAATAGATTTATGCTTATGATTAGGACATTAAGATAACCCAGCTTACCGTCGCGTCGCCGTGGTCTGTACTCCGACAGTGATCAAATTCATTGCCTTCAAATACATCGACTTCTACGACTGTCAAAGAAAAGTTAATACTACTTTTTTGTTATGCTGGTCCATACATTCCCAAGGCAAATTTTATACAGCGTTTGAGAGCTTGTCGTTCTGCAAATATATAGTTATATACCTACGTCATTTACGCCCGAATACTTACACGCCATTTAAATATTAAGTTATTATTAAGTTGCACGGCCCACTTGTCAATCCATTTAAGAGGGATTTGGGTAATTATGTGCAACATAATATTCAAGTCGCATTTGAGTATTCGGGCGTTAGACAACAATAAAAATTTCAAAAAGTTAGGCGCTGTTTTATTAAAGGTTTTTCGGCAAGGGTCTCCTGGACCTTCCAGGTTAGGGAGCAGGTTGGATAGCGCGCAGCTACGCTCAGCGACATGGGCTGTAGCGCGGAAAAATGACCGTGGAAGTCCTATCGGCTATCAAGAAGCAGCCCAAGATATTTGAGCTTAGATCCGATGGGAATACACACGCCCTTGACTACTATTTGGGCTCCAGCAGGTGGCACCTTCCGAGGCCCGTGAAAGCAGATGGCCTCGGATTTATGAAGGGCCACCTTGAGGCGCAATAGCCGGATCCACCCTGTTACCTTGCTTGTGCCTACTGAGGCGAGGGGGAGTATTTTTACCTGACCCTTGTTGATGGTATCACCGATTGGAGTAGGTTCGGTGAGGTCGACCCCTACTGACTCTTCCATCCACACTCGCCTAAAAAATGTAACAAAGATACAATGACGACATTACTTCATTCACGAAATTCATAGTTTCATAAACAAATTCATAGTTTCCCGTGTCTAAGCTTAAAGTATTTCAAAACATATTATAAAGATAAAATAACAGCTGTGCAGTTCACTTGAAATCCACTTGAGTACCGTCAGTTATTTGAACTGTTATTATGTTATAACAAATTCATAATATGCGCGTTTAAATTGTCGCGAATTTGAAGACATCATTTATATCAAATGACATAGATGTTATTCAATGCCATTTGTTGATGATAGACAAATTATAGTATTTTTTTTAAATACGGTAATGTTTTTGTATTGGCCGCATTTATTCTATCGGTAGAGGTACTGCTTCTAAATAATAAGGCATCAGTCCATATACATACGCCTCACTGCAGGGCACGTGCCTATTCTACAATGAGAGTTAGATTGAGAGTGGTTAGGCCATACAGTCCACCACGTTGGACCAATGCGGGTTGGTGCCATAGAAATATTACAAATCGCTATGGTATGCATGTTTCCTCATGATGTTTTCCTTCACCGGTATAGTTCGCGGTGATTGACTATTAATACAAACGCATACAGGACACGTGAATCCTCACCATTATAGGTGTTGTAGGTGATGTTTGAAGGGGGGTTGGGTTTTTAGTTGGTCACGTTTGTCGTCAAGTTCGCGCCTTCTTTCGTTTTCGAAAGCTTGTACCTTCTGCTGGACATTTGGCCTCCATTCAGGCCGCTGTTCAGCAAGCAACTGCCACCGCGAAGGTTCAATACCACATCTTTTCATGTGTCTTTTCTGAACGTTTTTAAACCGTATAAACTGGCCTCCGCTTTTCCGTTTACCAGTCTCTAGCTCAGAAAAGAAGATGCGTTTTGACTTTCTAGTCTCAGACATCCGAGACAGGTAGCCACACCAACGCAACTGACGCCGCATCAAGTATGCCTCCATGCCGCAGTTCCTGAAGACCCGTACAGGTTGCCGTAACAAAACACAGATCATCGGCATAAATAAGTTCGGTAATCAGATCGTATGATACCTTGGTATGTGCTCTTAATCTTGCAAGGTTAAAAATACTGCCATCAATGCGATACCGTATACGTATGCCTTCGGTGTTAGTTCTTAAAGTCTCCCTCAAGACAGCGGAAAAGTATAAAGCAAAGAGTGTGGGTGCTAGTACACATCCCGGCCTTACCCCACAAGTGAAAGGGAATTTTTCCGATTGGTCACCACTGACACTTACACAGCAGGTCATACGTGAAGGAGCTTTATCATTCGTATTAACTTATAGGTACACCCTAACTTACATAGAACAATCCATAGTATAAAGCATCACAAGGCACACTGATATAATGAACAGATAATTGAAATACTAAAATCAGAAGGAATTTTCTCAGTTTCCCAAATCCTTTGGAACAATTACCATATCTTATGATGTAGTTTATGTCCTCCATATTTGAGTAGCTCTCCTGGTATGTTATCAACACCAAACGCCTTTTTGTTCTTTTGAGCTTTAATGGCAAGTACAACTTAGGGTAGGAGGGAAATCCAACTGATTGGTTTGTAGTAGAGTGGGAAGTGATCTAAGGTAGTCTATATCGACAGGATGATCTACATTGATTAAGTTTGCGTAGTGTTCTACCAGCGGTTTAGGACGTCATCCTTAGCAACCAGTAAATCGCCACACGCCGACTTCACAGGCACATTTGTTCGAGATGAGCCTCCTACCAATTTCCTTATCTCATCAAAAAGTTTACCTAGTTGGTTAGTGTCGGTAAGCCACTGAATATAACAAGCTTTATTCTGCCACCATGCGTCTTTAGCTGCACGGGTAAGTTTTCTTATTTCATATGTACTCTGTTTGATTTTTCTCTTATCTAACTTTCGAAGTAGTTGCAGATGATTCGCTAAAGCGTCCGTTAATGTACTATCATTATCATCAAACCAGTCATCGCAGATTCTGGGTATTTTGCCCTTCTGATAAGAAGCAGCTTTAATTAGATTTGTAGACAGGCATTTCCAGGTTTCATCTATATCATCTTGGGGAATGATATTTGCTGTATAGTTGTTAACAGCATCCTCATATTTAGCTTGTATAACAGTAGACTCGAGCTTTTGAAGGTGAAGACAATTGGGCTTAGTCTTGCAATATCTTCGACGCGGAATTAAGCGTAATCGTAACTTGGTGACAACAAGCCGGTGATCCAACCAACAATTTGCGCCACGCATAGATCTCGTAATTGTTACGTCTGCTATATATTGCTGGCGAAATATAGCATAGTCGATCAGATGCCAATGACCAGACCTTGGGTGCATCCAGGTCGTCTTATATTTGGTGGGAAGTTTAAACATAGTATTAGATATAGCAAGATGAAACTGTGAGCAGAAGGTCAGTAGTAATTGTCCATTACTATTCATGTTACCTATACTATGACGTCCCAGCACCCGTGGCCACGCTTCAAAATCTTGCCCTACACGGGCATTAAAGTCGACAAGAAGTACTACTTTTTCGTTCGGTAAGAGTAAGTGACAATCTATACTAATATAAAAAACGTGCAGAGTTTGCTTGTTTGTTTATTTGAACGCGCTAATCTCTGGAACTACTGGTCCGATTTCAATGATTTTTTCAGTGTTGGGTAGTCCATTTATCGAGGAAGGCTATAGGCTACTATTTTTTTTTTCAAAATTAGGGTTCCGTAATAAAATTGCTATGGATGGTATTATTATTATTGCTATGGCGTCTACCGTCCTCTTAATGCTCGATGGACTACAATTTATTCTGTGATATGTGATATTGTATCGGGGCCGTCACTGTATTAGGGTTGGAATCTTGGGATGGTGAATTATCTGAGTAAATATTTCTGCAACACATACATACATAAACTCATGCCTTTTTTCAGAAGGAGTAGGCAGAGGTGCCAGCGCTCCCAGTTCGCCTTGTATGTTCCGTGCCACGATGTGATTGATAGGTGGCGAGCCTATCGCCATATCGGGCACGAATTCCTGACTCTGGGCTGACAATGGATAGGAAAATTCAATATCACTTAATCCAAACCGAGATTCGAGCCCGAGACCTCAGCTTTGTAGTCGTATCGTAGAACAACTACGTCACCGAGGCAGTCTAGGTATAATACTCTGTCGCAGGATAACCAAGTCCACATATATATTATTCCGCTTAGGTTATGATAATATTATGTTATAATAAAGGTTTTCTTGAATAAAACAACAATGTCTATAAATATATGTATGTTTTTTAAAACAAAATAACAAAGTATATATATACTGCAATACTGCACATTCACATACGCGAGTTCTGAAAATAAAAAGGTACCTATGAAAGATTGGATCCGAGTCCGAACGTAATGCCTATGTCACAATAGGGAATATGTATGTATTTTTTTATTTTTTTTAATCGATTCTGTATGTTTTTACATTACGAGAAAAATAGAAGTCTTTGCAAACATGAACCAAAAGTACGAAAAATAAAAATAAACTGCTATGAGTTTCGAAGCATTTAAACCTCATTTTGGCGCCGTGACGTCAGCGTACACGATATCAACAACGTATAGTAGTTGTTGGATCAAGTTTGTTTCATTAATTGCTACAGTACTGTATACCTTCATAAAATAATCCATTTTTATAATAAGCAAAACAAAAATCAGCTCATAAACAAACGTAAAACAATACACCAAATAAGCTAAAACTTCCAAAGATCTTTTATGCTGTCCTCACTTTCATTTTCAGGTAATGACCCTGCATTTGACGGTTGATGTTTAGACGCCGCCTGTGAACGTGAGGCCGAGTGTTCGCCGTTCGATCCCCGCACCGAAAGAAATGTTTGTGTGGCCCACAAGTGTTATTGTGGTGTTATTTCTTGCTTCAAAAAAAAAAATGCGTGGCCAATTAGAAATGTCAGTTTTTAAGTACTTATTTCATCAATTTAGGGTTGATTGATTTAAAAAATATTGTTAAGGTATAATTCTATATCAATAAAGACTATAGAAAAAATATTTTTACTTACTTTGGAGTCTCATGCATATTCCCTATTACTGATGTGCCCGTTGTGCCCTACCTGCATAAGGTAAAACACAATGAGGCTACAGATGCAGCCATAAATGTAGCAAGCCACTGGGCCGGGAAACTATAAACATATATGGCAGAAGCAGAACATATATTTTGAACCATTGACACCAATGAAGATACACGGATTATTGCACTTCTCCAAGCAGAAGACTCAAGTATAAGGAGGAGCACTTTTTAAATATAATTTACTAACTCTTCATACTTCTCCCCGGCAATTACTTACCTGGATTTATAGCCTATGGTAGGACACTTGCCAGATTTCAATTTTATGAGTAATAGTTATGAGTCGTGGGGCGTTTTTCAAGTTCTGTTGTTACTGAGGTTGCGACAGTTTCAAAAGATTTACCGTGCATAATGACAGCATCTACAGCTTGACGCAACAAAGTCTTGGAGGCTTTCCCCTCTCTGTCTCATGCTTGTAGTTTTCTGTATCAATCCATAAACATCCCACTTCAGGGCACGGGTCTTCTCTACAATTGAGAGTACGATAGAGAGTGGTTAGGCCATATACTCCACCACGCTGGCCTAGAGGGTGTGGGCTTGTAGTTCTGCAAACTAATAAAATAAAAATGTATCTATAATTGTAACCACGCGTGAAAGTTGATTGGGGCAAATTGTTTTGGCCAGAAAGAAACTGATGACCCCAAATTACCTTTATATACAAATAATGATATACTAGCAATTTAATAGAATCATAAAGACAATACTTGAGCATTACGATACCTTACTCATGTCCCAGACCAGTAGGGCGATACACGTAATGAAATAAGTTCAGTTGCAGTTAAGTTTTAATCAAAACGGCCCTTTTGTATTCTCGTAATTTTTAACCGCTGTCAAATACACTCGCGTCACACGACCGCTTCAGCGTAGGTATTCTACTGCTGCGCGTTTTATGTGCTTAATTCAGATCGCAACTTGATCGGTAGGTATTCACCGATTCATTTGACGTCTCAAGTGACGGTTTAGGGCTTTAATTAAATCATCGTGCAGCATATGTACATTTTCGATTTTCACGGTAAGAAAACATCCTACAAATCGCATCAGTATATTAATGTCAAAAGTATTAGGTATTATATGTAGGTATATGACTGACGTTCATTTGACGCAAACCTGCAGTTTACGCACAGCTTACGTGCAGCTCACGCGCAGCTAAACATTTACAATAATACCATTTTGCACTTAAACGTTAACTTAATTACAACTGCACCGCAACTTAATCGGTGCGTAAAGAAATTACGTGTATTGCCCCATGGATAGTTCAAACATAAAATAAATGACTTACTTTATATTTTAACAACAATCTGCGCACAGCCTCTGAACCTTCACGGAAGCAACTAAAATGGTACGGAATTAGAGCGCACGGTGATTGATATTTTAACGGAATATTTCACCTTTCTTGCTATCTCTTTTCTTTACAAAGTTTAATTATTTATTTTATTCTTTGCACACAAGAAGAACAAAAAACATGAAATATATTAAATTAAAATAACGAGTACAGATGGCGGTCTTATCGCTCTAAGCTATTTCTTACAGATAATCTTTGGATGGATATAAGAAAAGATAAAGAAGAGAGGGAAGTCTAGAACATATAGGATACAAGCTGTAATCAAATAATAGATTTGGATACGTATAAGAATTATTTATAATAATTATATACACAAATAAAATATATAAATGGCAAAATGTTATTGGTATCGGAACACCTTACCCTAGGAACTTCCAGCCCCGCGCTCCCCTACCAACGCGTTGCATTACGTTGCCATTTTATATGCCTATCGCGTAATGAATTCCCTTTGAAAATAAAATTAGGGTGTGGCAAGCTGTCATGAACAGCCTGCAACTGTGTTTCAAGGACTATGCATCAGAGTAGTGTTCTGCATATAACATGTCTGTATCCGAGTCGGCGGATATGCGAAGAGAAAAGGAATCGGTAAGTATCCGCTCCGATAAATCGGCAAGTATGGTACGAGTGTTGGTACTTCCTCATCGTCTTCACCCGTTGCAGTCCAATGCTGGAGATACGCCTCGTGCAAGGTACATCACAAAGCGCAGAATGTTGCTTTATGCATTCAGTCCCTGCTATCCATCCATGATCCATCATAATTAATGAGATATTCTATTGTTCTATTAATATAATTTATAGATGTAGCCTATAAGAGATCGTTACGCTTAGATAATTGCTTATTGCGTAGTTGTTTTATAAGACATGTTTAAGAGCAAACAATTGTTGGCTGGCCTTTAAAATAACTCATCCAATTCTTTTAAAATTAAGTGCTAATTTTTTATCTCGCTCTCATCAGCCACAGGAAGTCAACGGCTGAACATAGCCCTCACCCAATGATCTGCACATTGAACTGTTATCGCTCTACATTTCAATAACTGTTCGATCGGTGTTTATTGTACTTATATGTTTTAGTATTTTCGATCTAAATAAAGCCAGGAATTGGAAGGGCTAATTATTATCAATAATTTAATGAATTTATGTATAACATTAATAAAATGGTAAAACAAACTGTCTTTTTTTAATTACATACTATTAGTTATTATAATTGAGAAAAACTGATGAGATGAAGAATAAAACTATCGAGGCGTCACTCAGATCATATTTGGTATTAATAATTAGCACATTAATACCTAATATGGAAATGAAATATTGTATGAGAATTGAAACTGCCGAAGCCACGTTACTACTTGTACTTGTTTTATGTTTTTTTTCTTATTTTTGTAGGTACCAATTTATCCCAAATATAGCGGATTTGATTATTAGTGTTCTTTCTTTCATGGTAATTGATATTGTCGAGCTGTTTAGTGTATTTATTTGCAAGTTTTTCTTTGTCATGTTTTTCTAGAGGAATGTTGTACAGTTTCATGGCCTGAATACATCCTTTTCCTCTCTATATCCCCCTCTTGTTATGCCTCATATATATAGATACCTATCTACAACTATTATTCCATTATATACGGGTACAACGAATCATGAACTGCAAATGTAACTTTGTAATCCTATACATTTATATGGGATTACAAAGTTATTCATCAGGTTAGTGTATCTAGAAAACTAGACAGAAATTATGAAATGTTTAAATTTTCCCTTAATTTAGACACTAAATACTAATTATATATTAACTTAAACTACTGGTTCAAATTGAATAAAATTTAAAAATACTGTGTTTACACAATGCCTGCTTAGTAACTGAAAATTCAGGCTTCTTGCTTTAACCACAACGAAGTTATGGGGGGTTGAAAATGGTCTGAATTGCTTCGAGAAAAGGATGGTACGACTGTCCCGCTTTTTAGCTAGACTTGGAGGGGGCACTGCCGTGCCCCCAGATCTTCGGTCTGTGTCTATGAATTTTTAATTTTCTTTATCACATACAGGGTATATCAAGAGTGCAACCAAAAACGATGCCGGAAGGTAGTTTGAGTGACTACAAACACAATGCAACTAAAAAGGTAGCAAATAAACGCGAAATCCATTTTCTTGTAATTTTTGTAATAATATACGCAAGAGTATACTCTTGCGTACCATAGCGTCCTTACAAATAAAAAGGTTGTAATATAATATTTAAAAAAAAAACAAAACAATTTATTTACCACCCAAATACGACGACAGGAAAAAAATAACAAAAAAATATTGAAGCATTTTTTCAAAATGTTTAGTAGCATTTTTCTGTAGTCTGGCTAAAAAGTCACTAAAATTACCCGGCTTTGTTTTTGGTAGCGGTCTTGATATATTGGTTCTAAATAAATTGAGGTATCATAGTGTCCACTGGCGAGAGATAATAAATGTACCTACTGCTCTTACATTAAGATGCATTTCTTTGGAAAACAATTAATCCAACCTAAGTCAATTGTTTCTCGATATATTTAAATGTACCCGTGACTTACAAAAACCATTTTATCATTCAAGAAATTATTGTAAAATATTTTTATTATGTATACGTACATAAAAGTGTGTTTTGTTCAGTAAAAGTAACAAAAGATTTATAGAAGTCATGACTATAATATTTTTAGATTCTATTTTGAATAGGTGGTATGTTTTCGTACAAATATTGTTAGTTATTTTAATATCAATAAGTATTGTGAAATCTAGAGAGGGTAAAAAGAAACCGCATCGCCATTATCATGGACGAACGCAGAATCCATACACTAAGACTATTTGCATGCAGCTAGACAACACTTTACGAGGTAAAATATATTTATTGGTTTTGTTAAGTGTTATTTATATATATATATACCGGGTATCTCAAGACTGCTACCGAAAACGAAGCCGGGTGGTAGTTTTAGTGACTACAAACACAATGCAACTACAAATTTCGCAAAGAAACGCGACAATGATTTTTTATGATTTTTTAAATATCGTCATTTTTGGGTGGTAAATCCATAGTTTTTGCTAAAATAATAATTTAAACACTTTTATATCTTAGATTATTTATAAATAAAAGGATATACACTGTTATTTTAGGAAAAAATGTATTTGCCACCCAAATATGGTCATAGGAAAAAAATAACAAAAAAACAATTGTCGCTTTTTTTTGCAACTTTTTTTGTTGCATTGTGTCTGAAGTCGCTTTAACTACCACCCGGCTTCGTTTTCGGTAGCAGTCTTGATATACCCTGTATATATATATATTTATATATTTCATGCTACACGTATCACATGAAACACTGATTCCATGGAACACTATTTCCATACATATCTGAAGGATATGTTTGGAAATGTATGTATCAGATTCTCTAAATACTTCGTAATTCTAGTAATCTTCTATAGGTACTGTTTTTTATAGCCCGTCACAAGACATGTTTCCTGCGACCCGACACCGGTCCTTGCCGAGCGGACATAATTCAATGGTATTTCGATGTGAAACAACATAGATGTTACCGCTTCTTTTGGGGTGGCTGTCAAGGAAATGGGAACAGATTTGAAAGTCGTAAAGATTGTTTGGATTACTGTTTTCTGAACACCACTTCTCCTCCAGGTAACTTGTACAAGCTGTTTAAAATTATACACATAAGACTTATTTAAATAATTTATTAATAATACAAATGTTTGCGCATCAGCGTCGATCCCGCATTTCTGTCAACTTGGATTTGATTACGGCTCATGTTTCGGACACTACAATCGCTGGGCGTGGGACAAATTTGCTAAGTGAGTTTTTAAAGGCGGTAATTCTTATTTATTTCTTGACTTTTATTTCGCATTTTGTTCATTTTGTAGAACGTGCAAGCGACGGCTCTACTCTGGATGTGGAGGCAATCAGAATAACTTCGAGTCGCGTGCAGAATGTATGGCGACTTGCCTCACGCCACCGAATAATACTATGTTTAGGTTTCGCCAGTACACCACCTGCGTGCCTTTCAACATCGCTGAATTGCAATAAATCAACAATTTTCTATTGGATATTTTAATGCATATTATATAATCATATATACAGTTGGATTATATTTAAAAGTATGTGGCTGTCATATTGCGCTTATATCTTTCACGGAAATGTGTGCAAAACACCATAGACCACAAAATGATTTCGTTCCTGGAAATATGGTGAAACCTTCTGTTTTTCCATGTCCAACCATAGAAACTAATGTGCGTTCTAAGCGCGTGAAAATATATCTAAATCGTATGTGTAGAATTCATTGGTATCTGTATTTTTTTCTATATTTTTTTCATTAATGTAGTTCTATTTACGTTTTCTAATAATATTTTAGTTACATTCTTAGCAGATTACGCATTTTTATTCGTTCACTGCTAGTGTTTTGAGCATTATAAAATAAGATATCGACGTTTTAATTATCTGTAAAAAAGAAAATTCAAATTAGTTTGTAAATATTTACTTATTCCGACCTATATTACCTATACCTTTATTCCTGTGTTCGAAGATGATGGTACTTTCTTAAAACTCTGCTAGCTTGCCTTTTGCTGGGTACTTATTATGGAACTCCTCTATGATTTATAGGGGCTTTATGAGGCCTGATGGACAGCAAGTTTACTCAGTGTAAATTGTCGAACTTCATTAATTACACATTTAATACTTTTGTAGAGTAGGTAGGTAGTAGTACTCTCATATGAGATCTCAGATTTTTCTAATTACTAATTACACACACACACACACACACAAACAGTACAGTAAAATTGAAAAGTCAGCAGTATTGTGCTCTGGATGGTATTGTGTTCGAATTGGACATCTCCTTCAGTTCCTTGACTAGGTTTTCGTCAACTGTACACAACTGTGCTCGGTCTATGTTAGAAACGATTTTTATTCAATATGCTCCTGCAACTTTTTTACCTACAAGGTCATCTGTTCAGTTTATGATTACCCGTGACCTAATTACTAAAATGTTATGCACCGTGGCCATAGTCTGCACACCCACAGTCACCATGCTGCCCGCCTTCAAATTTACAGGCCGTTGCGCTTGTCTCAAAAAGGTTAACACCAGCTTTCTATTTTTTGTGTTCATGAACTCCCATGGCGTGTTGTATATTGCATACGATAGCTTTTCATACTGAAAATCATATATGTAGTTTAATAACAATCGGTATTTCAGTACGGGAAATCATATTAACTAATAATTTTGTACCAGAGAACCCAGAAGCTCAAATACAACTGATATTTGAATTAACTGTTGAAATAAAATTAGAGTCAGAGGCCCGTAACGAGTGAGTGCTGCCGCATCCTGAAATGATATCCTCATTTCATTATGGATTTGTACCTATTTAACATAATATTTATTGAGATGTTTGTAGTAAAAGGTCCATCTATTTCTGTCTCTGTCACGCCAA
Organism: Hyles vespertilio; assembly: GCA_009982885.2. NCBI lineage: Eukaryota > Metazoa > Arthropoda > Insecta > Lepidoptera > Sphingidae > Hyles > Hyles vespertilio. The sequence goes on along the minus strand of CM042833.1, from coordinate 32,845,429 downwards.
CGCAGTAATATAATCTTCGCTTTCACTTCACTGATTTCCCGTGTTTATGGACACGGGAATCCTGTCCCAGCACATCCTGTATTTTGTTCCCGATATCCGCTCTAGTATAATAATTCAATGAAAAAAATTGCATCTTATAGCAAATAGTAACCATTTGAGAACATTGCAGTAAGAGGAAGCAACCACAGACTTGATGAAATGCGTAGTACATCAACACGAACACTCCCATAGTGTCTGATATAGCTGTTATAGACCTGCGTACCAAATAAAATTAGTATTATTATTAATTACGCTTGGAGTAGAAACATCCTATTTTCTTTGAGTGCCATGAGTCGGCTGCCATATGCGCGGGAATCCCATCTGGTCACAGGAAAATTTCCTTAGCTCCAAGATACTCTTATCTTACCAGCACGACTGTATTGAAATATTAACCATCAAATGATTGAAGAAGTCTGCTATTAAACTTTTGTCAACACAAAGTCAAGTCACAAGTCACACAGTAAAAACTTTTTTTTAGAATGCTGGCCACAAAAAAGTTTACTGAATTCGAATTTCGAATTATTCATGAAAATAAAAATGTATACTTTTTAGAATTTTACTCATTTTTAATATGGAGTGGACGCTTATATAAGACCGTGTTGCAGTTATTGCGTTGCATCGTTGCGGTTACGCGCCAATTAAAATTTTTGACATACTGAAAAATTTGAATATAACCAAAAGATTCGTTTATCGTACCATCAAACGATACAATGAAGACTCTAGTGTAGATGAAAGGTCAAGAAGTGGTCGCTCTCGGTCTGTTAGGACTCCAGCAGTGATAAAAGCTGTGAAGGCGCGAATTCAAAGAAATCCCAAACGTAAGCAGAAACTGTTGGCCCTTCAGATGGGGTTAAGCAGAACCACGGTGAAAAGGATGTTAAATGTAGACTTAGGGCTTTGGGCATATCGAAGAAAAACATCGTTTGAATGCTCGTCTAATAGACCTGAGACTGAAGAAATGCCGCGCTTTCCTGAAGCGGTACGCGGGAAAAAAATATCGGAAAATTCTTTTTTCAGATGTAAATTTTTTACCGTAGGAGAGAGCTACAACAAACAAAATGATAAGGTGTACGCACACAGTAGTGAAGAAGCGAGCAACCGTATTCCGCGTGTCCAACGAGGCCATTTTCCATCCTCGCTCATGGTATGTGTTAAATAATATCTACTCTGATAATGATAAACTGTATAACTGTTAACATCAGTATATTTTATACTTTTAAGGGTACAGTTTCACTCTTATTCCAGTAATGTGTGCAATAATTCAAGACCACCCTTGACGTCTATAGCCGGGGCGAGCAAGCGAATTCCCGCCAAAGGTTTACTTCCCGCTTGTGCAAAACAGTGTTGCCATATACCGGGTATCTCAAGACTGCTACCGAAAACGAAGCCGGGTGGTAGTTTTAGTGGCTACAAACACAATGCAATTAAAAATTTCACATAGAAACGCGACAATTATTTTTTATGATTTTTTAAATATCGTCATTTTTGGGTGGTAAATCCATAGTTTTTGCTAAAATAATAATTTAAACTCTTTTATACCTTAGAGTATTTATAAGTAAAAGGGTATACACTATTATTTTAGGAAAAAATGTATTTACCACCCAAATATGGCCATAGGAAAAAAATAACAAAAAAAAAATTGTCGCTTTTTTTTGCAACTTTTTCTGTTGCATTGTGTCTGAAGTCGCTTAGACTACCACCCGGCTTCGTTTTCGGTAGCAGTCTTGATATACCCTGTATAACGAATTAACTAATATTTTTATTATTGCCATTCGAAATAGCTGTATTAATTATTTATTAATATTTCTGTAATCTAACATATGGTTGGGAGTTTCTTATTGGGGCTTAACAGAGGTACATTTTTGTGATAAAGGTGTAAAAACGAATGCAGTTGTGTATCAAAATACAGTCCTGACGAACCTTGTGGGACCTGTTTCTCATACCATGTTTAATAACAGGCACTGGGTATTCCAACAAGATTCGGCGCCAGCTCATAGAGCGAAGAGCACACAAGACTGGCTGGCGGCGCGTGAAATCGACTTCATCCGGCACGAAGACTGGCCCTCCTCCAGTCCAGATTTGAATCCGTTAGATTACAAGATATGACAACACTTGGAGGAAAAGGCGTGCTCAAAGCCTCATCCCAATTTGGAGTCACTCAAGACATCCTTGATTAAGGCAGCCGCCGATATTGACATGGACCTCGTTCGTGCTGCGATAGACAAGTAGCCGCGCAGATTGAAGGCCTGTATTCAAAATCACGGAGGTCATTTTGAATAAACTTGTTTCAATTATTTTATATTAAACATGTGACAGAATTTATGACCTGACTAGGTATATATATAATAATGAAATATCATTTCAAAAATATTACTTACTCCATAATTAAATTGTGGTGTATGATACTTTCACGTAGTTTAATATATATGATGACAGATTCTTCATCATTGTAGGTATACCTTTTGTGAGTATTGGTGTCCGAGGATTTTGGCAGTGGAAATTGTTCTAGATGATGAATTAAAATCTTTAAATGACCCCAAACGTGAAATATTAGTAATGAAACCAGCAAATCGAATGCTATGAAGCAAAGCGTCGCAATGTAAGTTTTGTAGATGTTGGCCATAAAAAGCGTAATGTATCCCCAAATATTAGTTTTGTAATCAAAAGGCAGTTCATAATAAACTGAATGCTGGAGGGTGACGTTTTCAGGACGCGAATCGCTATATGCGCCGGTGCTTATGTTCGCATACACTGGTATCCCGAGAAACAAAAATGCACTTGAAATTGTTAACACGGTCAAATATAGCGTGAAGTAATGCGACATCTTGTGCACCATCAAATGAATCTGAAAACATGCACGAACAATATCATCATTTAGAATTATTCAGGAACCAAGTGCAAAGCATTGTGGTGTACCTTCATTGCATGTTCAGACACATCCTTGTAGTTTAAAAGGTGGATCTTATGGATAAACCGAACAATTAAACTATGATAAGATTGTAGAAATATCAATGTCAGCCTCGTCTGAAACAATCTTTACACTGTCATAAAACATTATACATCATAAATATTTAAATTTCAATATTACTCACGCAAGCCACTATGTTTATTAACACTGTAATACAGGAATGCCCTAATTCAATAAATGGTAGGACCCCAAAATTGTTCTTCAAATAAGCTATACCAGCGACGAAGCACAAATACTCCAGGATAATAATGTAGATTTTTTTAAACACCGTAAATTTGCAAGGCAAGCCTTCAATGTGCCTGACATCCCATGCGGCTATTCCATTCAAGGCTATCTTTAAAATTTTCATGTATTTGATGTCCAGGGGAGATTTCACAATCCTGAAACGAATTATGTAAATATGATAGTGATGTATTATATACCAATAAGAACTTAAATATATGTACGTGACTAATGTGCTGCTTGCAATCCGTATATCAAACTGTATCCACTGCAGTACCTAGATCGTTTTAGGGTAAGTGGTTACCCTCTTCGGTGATAATCAACAGAGGTGAGCTTCTCCATGGCTCCATTGGAGATATCCATGTCGATGCTTCCCACTATCTAGCGCAAAAGCTATTAGTTAGGCTGATTTTAAATTGGCGATAAAAGGTCTCTCAAATGCTCTCCCCTTACCCTCTTCTGGATATTATTTCAAAGGAGGAGAGGTCTAGGTAAAGATGGTGGAACTTTCATAATCCACAGCATCGTCTCTACCTCTTACTATCATGATTGAAAAATAGTAAATTAAATGAAGCTCGAGACATTGACTATTGAATTTAAGGCAGCCCTGAACATGACTGAAGTTCTTGATAGAAGTGGCTTGAACTTAGGGATATTTTCCAGGACGTTTCTCTAACCTGAGGTGGACGGCCAATCAATAAATGTAATAATTTGACTGGATTGATTTTGCTGATTCAACCAACCACCCCCACTAGGCCAGCGTGCTGGACTATATGACCTGACCACTCTCAACCGTACTCTCGATTGTAGAGGAGGCCCGTGCCCTGCAGTGGGACGTATGTGGGCTGATACAGATCTTGCTGATCGTCTTCTTCTTAAACATGTTCCTAAACTTATGTAAAAGTAACTTACCTTACTTCCACCTACAAGGTGGACCTTAAGGTTGCAGGAAGTCGATGGATGCAGGCCACTTCCAACAGGTCAATGTGGAGATCTTTGGAGGAATCCTATGTTCAGCAGTGGACTTGCTGTGAAATAAGAGAGAGAGTGAAACTTACGTAAAGTCTTCTTCAAGTTTCCACATTATCGTTGATTTTTTAGAAGAACAACACCTTATACTTATTGTTTCTTAATACAACCATTGTGTTAAAGTCAACACATTATATACCTTGTGTTGAAGTTTCTTTGCAAATTGTAGATATTATTAAGGTGTGGCAGGCTGTCATAAACAGATTCTATTTGCAACTACACAATGAATAGTTTATAAAAATAATAATACTACCAATAGATGGATGGATGGATGGATTTTATAACAGTCTAATAGTATAGTCGTTATAAATGAATAGCAAACTAGGAGGCAGTTTGAGTAATATTAGTATAGAATACTAATATACAGGGTATATCAAGACTGCTACCGAAAACGAAGCCGGGTGGTAGTTTTAGTGACTACAAACACAATGCAACTAAAAATTTCACAAAGAAACGCGACAATTATTTTTTATGATTTTTTAAATATCGTCATTTTTGGGTGGTAAATCCATAGTTTTTGCTAAAATAATAATTTAAACTCTTTTATACCTTAGATTATTTATAAATAAAAGGGTATACACTATTATTTTAGGAAAAAATGCATTTACCACCCAAATATGGTCATAAGAAAAAAATAACAAAATAAAATTTTTGCAACTTTTTCTATTGCATTGTGTCTGAAGTCGCTTAAACTACCACCCAGCTTCGTTTTCGGTAGCAGTCTTGATATACCCTGTATAAAGCCAAAGAGTATGTTTGTTTGTTTGTGCGCAATTATCTCAGGAAGTACTGGTTCGAATTGTATTTTTTCTAACTTGCCCATTTATGAGGATCACGCTGTATACCGGGTATATCAAGAGTGCTACCGAAAACGAAGCTGGGTGGTAGTTTTACAAACAAATACGACAATTTTTTTTATAATATTTTAAATATCGTCGAGTGAATCCATAGTTTTTACTAAAATAATAATTTAAAGCCTTGTCAAAAACTTCGTCACAATTTTTTGCACATAATTTAATTGCATTGTGTCTGACGTCACTAAAACTACCACCCAGCTTCGTGTTCGGTTGCACTTTTGATATACCCTGTATAGTTGTGAACGTTTGTGAGGATGGATGCTTATATATTCTGTATAAGCCCATATACGTCCCACTGCAGGGCACGGGCCTACTCTACAATCGAGAATACGATTGAGAGTGGTTAGGCCATATAGTCCACCACGCTGGCCTAGTGCGGGTTGGCTTTGCTTATATATCTATCACGAAAAAACGGTTTTTATAAAAACCTGTTATATTGGGTACTTTTTACCCCCAAAAATGAGTGTTCTCGTGCCTCTACCAGGCACGAGTTGAAATATACATATTCGCTATATATAAATATAAACAACGCTTTAAATTCAAAGTGGTGGTACGGAGCAAAAGATGACAGGATTGTATGCTTTTCGTCATGGGAGGGGCAAAGTAGTATAGTAAGTGATCACGTTGAATTTAAATAGAAAAGTTAGTAGGCGAGCTAATATGATCTTGATGTGGACTGGACTCAAAAACTATTTGGATCTGGGCGAAAACGGGTCCAACCACTATTAGTTATACCTTCTGTGTCGCTTAGAGCTCTTCCAACTGCACTCTAAAACGGCTTGTAGAAACGAATATATATTTTTATGAAATTGATATTCAATATAATTAGGACTGGTTTTTGAAAAATAAAACAGTTGCGACAATTTTCATAATCGTGTTTATTTTGTTTAGACGAAATGGCATAGTCACCGGGATGTACTGGCAGTTTGCACGGACAGCCGGCGCGGCGGCATGTTAAGTGAAACTTAAATCCTGGGTCCTTCCGCCGTGGTGTAAGCAGGCTGGCATAATTGTTTCCATTGGCATAGGACTGCCGTCCGATGCCAATGGATACTCTGCCTGGGCGGCATTGGCACTTACCATCAGGTGCAATGCCGCCACTATGCCAGGCGATTATAAAAAATAAAATAAAAAAAAACTTGGATACACCAACAATTTCGTTCTTATTATCAATTAGAAATACAAAGTCTTTACAAAGTGTAAATTAGATAGTCAGTACTCTGCGGCAAACTCCGCTGGTCTGGTGTTAACGCCGCAGCACAAAGCTGTGCTGCTAGTATTTTTTTTAATTGCAATGAATGGCTAGACGAACTAACCGTTCGCCTGATGGTAAGCGATACGACTGCTCAAAAACAGTAGCAAGACACATAAGATGTTAAGTCTCAATATGTCCAGTAGTTACTGTAGCTACAAGGTCTTTCAATCAGAAATACAACAGTGCATTTACACTGCTGTTTCACGGGAGAAATAGACATTGCGATGGTACCTACCCAGATGGCCTCTCACATATGAAAGACCACCAGTAATGGTATAGTGTGTAAGAGCCTTAAGTTGTTTTTTATACAATATTATTTTTTATGATAATAGATAACAGCATAACGAACTTCAATCATGGTTAAATTAAGAAATAAAATACTATGAATTGCAAATTATTTTTTTTTACCCACAGTTATAGATGTGATACACTACTTCTTTTATTTATTATTATAGTAATCAAGTTACTTGTGTCTTCCGTTTATTTAATCCTATCATAAATACTACTACTACCCTACTGTGCTAATGACTACATTGAAATCATTACATTAACTGCTACACAGTACCTAATGGTTTCTTTACGCGAATATTATACTTTGCAATAAAACAATTTTTGTGCCATACTACTACCTACATCAAAATGTCTCATTTACAACTCGATAATGTCTACTTAGATGTGCAATCAATTTATATAACTCGTGGCAAATAAAAAATATCAACGACGTGTAGTCCATAGTCATTAACATTATAATAAAATACTAATAAGAAACTAATTATAAATATAACAAATATTGTGTGTATAGATTAAGTACATATAGCATATAAGTGCTAAACCATTTCATTTAATTCCTCAAGTAACATATAGATGAAAGTTAGCATCTAAACATTCTTCTTCATGTCTAATCCACTTTTAATTCTCATTCTTTGCGACGGTTTTAAGCATCAAAAAATATGACAACGAAGTTTTCAAAATCTGTAAAGTAAGTAAATATATTTAAATAGATTATAAGGTAATGGATGTGCTTATGAATAGGACATTAAGATAACCGAGCTTACTGTCGCTGTGGTCTGTACTCCGACAGTAATCATATTCATTGCCTTCAAATACATCGACCTCTGCGACTGTCGAAGAAATGTTAATACTACTTTTTTGTTATGCTGGTCCATACATTCCCAAGGCAAATTATATACAGCATTCGAGAGCTTGTCGTTCTGCAAATACATCGTTATATAGGTAATTAACGCCCGAATACTTACACGCCATTAAATATTAAGTTATTATTAAGTTGCACGGCCTACTTGTCAATACAGTTAAGAAGGATTTGCGTAGTTATGTGCAACATAATATTCAAGTCGCATTTGAGTATTCGGGCGGTAGACAACAATAAAAATTTCAAAGAGTTTGACGCTGTTTTATTTAAATTATTATTATCATGAAACATTAAAGCCGGAAACAAAATGAATATAAAATGCTTGTAATATTGGTACTTTGGTGCTAAAAAGGAGTAATTGCCTCATAGAAGTGAAAACTAGGTTTAACTAGAGAAAACGCGTTGTAATTGAGGAAAGATTTTAACTGTACCATATAGGCTTTATCAACAATGATGCCAAAAACGAAGCCAGGTGGTAGTTTTAGTGACTTCAGACACAATGCAACAAATTTTGTTGCATAAAAGATGGCTTTTTTGCCGTCGACTTTTAGCTAAAACTACATATATATTTATCACCCGTATAATTATGATGATAATTAAGAAATTGAAAAAAAAAACAATGTGATTTTTTTAGTTGCGTTGTGTATGATCTAAATCTACCTTCTTTTATTATTAATAAATCCTTCGTTTTCGATCACTGTCTGGATATACGTGGTATATACTTATATGTATATGTAAAGTAATTTAGTTACCGTGGATCCAAGGAGTTCAAAAATTAATGATATTTGGAATAATTGTTGAAATGCCAGCAGTGTCAGAGGTCCATAACATACTAAGTTGTGGAGATCCTGATATGAATTGAAAACTGTTAATAAAATATATTGATTGTGCTGTTCGTATTACAATAAAAGCTTTCATGTTGTGTACTCACCATCTGTGAACACTCTAGTAACAATAAACAGCTAATTACTTGATGAAAGCAATAATTAATTGCCAACATCCATCCAAACGTATTAAACATTTCAGTTGCAGAGCTGTGGAATGTTATTAGGTAATGATTATTGTCGAGTATTTCAAGACATTTTAAAAAATAACTTACTTACCTGTACTTACCTGATAATTAATTTATGATGCTCGATACAATTTATTAGTCTAAATTTTACCTCATTCATTTCTAGTGTGGAAAATGTTAAGGGTTCCTCAAAGCTAGTTGAAGAAACAGATCGGAATGAAGGCTTCGGAAAACATTCAAGGTCGTGAATAAGAATTTTCAAATGTCCCCATAGATGAAACACTACCAGATAAACGACTAGGTCTGTTGCGCAGAAAGTAATACTAATTACAAAAGACGACCACCAGTTGAAAATGAAAACGACCAAGTACCCTGTTAAGTCAGTGCTGGAATCGAAGGGAAGGCTATAATAGATGGCATGTTCAAATGTAACGTTACTGGGTCTGGGAGTGTCAAAGGCGCCGGCCAAGTAGTTGGAGTAAAGTGGCGCCATATTGAAGAAAATAATTCCCAATACCATCATCGACCAAAGATACATGCTGAAAAGGTGAGACAATTTGTGTACTGATAAATGTACCTGAAAAAAATAATATTATAATTACATTCTTAATTGCAGTTTAAATATGTATAATAAAATTATTACAACGTACCTCCATGTAGTATGCAGATTTGTTTCTGTGATTAAAAAGGTGGACGGAATGAATAAATTGGCCGACTGCTTTCCGAAAGTTTTTCAAATGGATAAAAAAATAACGGGTCTATAAAAACAATGTTCGTATCAAACACACAATCATAAATATAAAATATTGTATAAAATTGTTAGCTGTTCATCACTTACCATCGCTACTCCACACATAAGGTTTGTGATGTAGGAGTGCCCTAGAATAAGGATGGGTATACGACCTGTATTTGTTGTCACATAAGTAATTTCGCACAGTAAACATCCGATGTAAGATAATATAATTATGTTTCTATTTATAGTTTTATATAAACTGCTTTTCAATTTGACGCCTTCAATTAGATCTGCTGGCCATCCACTCAGGAAATTAAAGCTTGCTTTCAAAATTTTTATGTAGAATATGTCTTCGGTTCGGAAAACTCCGCTAAAAATATAATAAGGAATGACAATTTGCTACATAATTCATCACTTATGCTGAAAAGAAATATATACGGACGAAATGAGTATTATAATGATGATCTTAATATTTAATATATTTTTCGGAGAATCAATTAGATGACGAGTGATGGCGACACCACTGACACGTGATATTTTTTTTCTTAATGGAATTACGAGTGTATGGTACGCTTATAAATAAACTAAAGTTGGATATTACATTATACAAGTAAATAAATAATTTACAATATAATATAATAATTCAGCGACTTCTTTGATCATCTTTTTAGATGGAATATGAAGGCGTGGAAATCTTATTTAGCGGCATTATTTTATTCTCTAAGTTGTATTTTTCAGCGAAACGCATCCTCTAATTACATAAATAACGTAAAATATCAAGCTTTAAACGAGCGTCTGCGGGACTCAGGCCTTCACTATTGCCTCCTGTAATATTGAATAGCCTTCGGCCATATTTTGTCACGCGAGCCTTTTGCGAGTGGGCATAGTACAGCAATTCCTGTAGCATCTCTATAGTAGAAAGGTTTCCTTACTCTCCTTTTTTCTTCACAGTATGTCCGCGGTAATTAGGTAAGAAGACCTATTACTAATATGACTTACTTAAGATCACTACCGTCGGTAAACAGCATTTTTTAAGGTTTTCAGAAATACCCTTTCTCACATTCAAAGGTTTATGAAGGAAAAACTTCAATGTTCGCATTATATATTTGCTTAGGATTAAATATTATTTTTTTTTTGTTTTCAATACATACTATTAAAGTTTTAATAAATAATGATGTTTGCTTTAACATTAATTTTAGTTGAGACATCGTTTTGTAGGGCGTATTACGCTTGACTCACAATTGGAAGTTTTTCTTTAGTCTTTTTTTAGTGTTTTTTTTAGTCTTTTTTCATTATTTATTATGTAGTTTTGTTTCAATATGATTTGTTTCTGAAATATCATTTCGACGGATCACTGTTAAAGCGTGGTTAATCCATTTTTATAACCTAATTTAAAAGTAAAAATCTTTTAAATACCAACTTAAAGGATTTTACTAAGCCTTATTTCCTAGACAGTAAAATTGATATTGCTAATTTATGTCAATATAATCATGCTTTTATAAAACTACTAATAAATTTTAATAATTATGTTAAGGTATTGTAGGTGAAATGCTAGTACAGTAAGAATATAGTAGAGAATACGTTCACTGTAGTTTTAGTCAAATGTTATCGAATATAATAATAAGTCTAGTACTGTTAATAATTGTCCATAATATATGTAAATATTAAATGTAATTTAAATAAAACACTCATATATAATCATCACCCCTCTATCCCATAGGGGTAGGCAGGGATTATAAATAGCACCTTTGCTCAATCCTGACACATTACTTTCACTTCATCCACCTTAATTAACCTCTCCGTGAGTTCTCGCTGATTTAGAGTATCTTTGTCGTTTTTTTTAACGAGGGCAAAAGCTATTTATGGTCCTCTTCCCACAGCCCCGGGGGAGAGGCGCAGGAAGGATGTGTCGGGGTCACCGGCCTTCCAGCCAGGCGCATGGATGTTAATGCCGAGCTGGGTCCCTAACGTTGATATCCTACGCCGACATATCGACCAAAACCCCTCGATGGCCCTCTTCGCGCATAAGAGCAAGAGCGCAAAGAGAGCACCGCTTGCCACGACCTTCGATTCCCGACCATTGAGACAATGACGGCCGGGAGTGTCAGGTCTTCCCCAACAATAGCGCGGCGAGCGCTGCGTTCTTCTTCCCAGGCTGGACATTCTACTAGTGTATGCTGGGCTGTGTCCTCCGGGCAGAAGACACATGGCGGACTCCTCTTTTCTTGCCACTCGCCACAGGTAATGTCCAAAACAGTCATGCCTGGACAGTACCTGTGTGAAGCAGAAAGTCAGTGCACCGTGGCGCCTGTCCATCCATTGGTCGAGGATAGGACGCACTGCCTCGACTAATCTAGCACCAGCACTGGGATTTTCCAGCCTGGTTTGCTATTCCTTCACGGCAGCTCTGCGAAAGGAGACTTTTTCTCCCATGACCAGGGCCAGGGCACGCTGAGGCTATCGTAACATAGTGACACAGCGAGCGCGCAGGGACTCCATATAAAGCCATGGACCGAACGACTGCCATGTGTAACCTTCGGCAAGGGTCTCCTGGACCTTCCAGGTTAGGGAGCAGGTTGGATAGCGCGCCTGCTACCCTCAGCAACTTGAGCTGTTGCGCGGAAAAATGAGCGCGGAAGTCCCATCGGCTATCAAGAAGCAGCCCAAGATATTTGAGCTTAGATCCGATGGGAATACACACGCCCTCGACTACTATTTGGGCTCCAGCAGGTGGCACATTCCGAGGCCCGTGAAAGCCACCTTGTGGCGCAATAGCCGGATCCGCCCTGTTACCTTGTTTTGTGCCTACTGAGGCGAGGGGGAGTACTTTTGACTTGACCCTTGTTTATGGTATCACCAATTGGAGTAAGTTCGGTGAGGTCGACCCCCACTGTCTCTTCCATCCACACTCGCCTAAAAAATGTAACAAAGATACAATGACGACATTACTTCATTCACGAAATTCATAGTTTCATAAACGAATTCATAGTTTCCCGTGTCTAAGCTTAAAATATTTCAAAACATATTATAAAGATGGAATAACAGCTGTGCAGTTCACTTGAAATCCACTTGAGTACCGTCAGTTATTTGAACTGTTATTATGTTATAACAAATTCATAATATGCGCGTTTAAATTGTCGCGAATTTGAAGACATCATTTATATCAAATGACATAGATGTTATTCAATGCCATTTGTTGATGATAGACAAATTATAGTATTTTTTTTAAATACGGTAATGTTTTTGTATTGGCCGCATTTATTCTATCGGTAGAGGTACTGCTTCTAAATAATAAGGCATCAGTCCATATACATACGCCTCACTGCAGGGCACGTGCCTATTCTACAATGAGAGTTAGATTGAGAGTGGTTAGGCCATACAGTCCACCACGTTGGACCAATGCGGGTTGGTGCCATAGAAATATTACAAATCGCTATGGTATGCATGTTTCCTCATGATGTTTTCCTTCACCGGTATAGTTCGCGGTGATTGACTATTAATACAAACGCATACAGGACACGTGAATCCTCACCATTATAGGTGTTGTAGGTGATGTTTGAAGGGGGGTTGGGTTTTTAGTTGGTCACGTTTGTCGTCAAGTTCGCGCCTTCTTTCGTTTTCGAAAGCTTGTACCTTCTGCTGGACATTTGGCCTCCATTCAGGCCGCTGTTCAGCAAGCAACTGCCACCGCGAAGGTTCAATACCACATCTTTTCATGTGTCTTTTCTGAACGTTTTTAAACCGTATAAACTGGCCTCCGCTTTTCCGTTTACCAGTCTCTAGCTCAGAAAAGAAGATGCGTTTTGACTTTCTAGTCTCAGACATCCGAGACAGGTAGCCACACCAACGCAACTGACGCCGCATCAAGTATGCCTCCATGCCGCAGTTCCTGAAGACCCGTACAGGTTGCCGTAACAAAACACAGATCATCGGCATAAATAAGTTCGGTAATCAGATCGTATGATACCTTGGTATGTGCTCTTAATCTTGCAAGGTTAAAAATACTGCCATCAATGCGATACCGTATACGTATGCCTTCGGTGTTAGTTCTTAAAGTCTCCCTCAAGACAGCGGAAAAGTATAAAGCAAAGAGTGTGGGTGCTAGTACACATCCCGGCCTTACCCCACAAGTGAAAGGGAATTTTTCCGATTGGTCACCACTGACACTTACACAGCAGGTCATACGTGAAGGAGCTTTATCATTCGTATTAACTTATAGGTACACCCTAACTTACATAGAACAATCCATAGTATAAAGCATCACAAGGCACACTGATATAATGAACAGATAATTGAAATACTAAAATCAGAAGGAATTTTCTCAGTTTCCCAAATCCTTTGGAACAATTACCATATCTTATGATGTAGTTTATGTCCTCCATATTTGAGTAGCTCTCCTGGTATGTTATCAACACCAAACGCCTTTTTGTTCTTTTGAGCTTTAATGGCAAGTACAACTTAGGGTAGGAGGGAAATCCAACTGATTGGTTTGTAGTAGAGTGGGAAGTGATCTAAGGTAGTCTATATCGACAGGATGATCTACATTGATTAAGTTTGCGTAGTGTTCTACCAGCGGTTTAGGACGTCATCCTTAGCAACCAGTAAATCGCCACACGCCGACTTCACAGGCACATTTGTTCGAGATGAGCCTCCTACCAATTTCCTTATCTCATCAAAAAGTTTACCTAGTTGGTTAGTGTCGGTAAGCCACTGAATATAACAAGCTTTATTCTGCCACCATGCGTCTTTAGCTGCACGGGTAAGTTTTCTTATTTCATATGTACTCTGTTTGATTTTTCTCTTATCTAACTTTCGAAGTAGTTGCAGATGATTCGCTAAAGCGTCCGTTAATGTACTATCATTATCATCAAACCAGTCATCGCAGATTCTGGGTATTTTGCCCTTCTGATAAGAAGCAGCTTTAATTAGATTTGTAGACAGGCATTTCCAGGTTTCATCTATATCATCTTGGGGAATGATATTTGCTGTATAGTTGTTAACAGCATCCTCATATTTAGCTTGTATAACAGTAGACTCGAGCTTTTGAAGGTGAAGACAATTGGGCTTAGTCTTGCAATATCTTCGACGCGGAATTAAGCGTAATCGTAACTTGGTGACAACAAGCCGGTGATCCAACCAACAATTTGCGCCACGCATAGATCTCGTAATTGTTACGTCTGCTATATATTGCTGGCGAAATATAGCATAGTCGATCAGATGCCAATGACCAGACCTTGGGTGCATCCAGGTCGTCTTATATTTGGTGGGAAGTTTAAACATAGTATTAGATATAGCAAGATGAAACTGTGAGCAGAAGGTCAGTAGTAATTGTCCATTACTATTCATGTTACCTATACTATGACGTCCCAGCACCCGTGGCCACGCTTCAAAATCTTGCCCTACACGGGCATTAAAGTCGACAAGAAGTACTACTTTTTCGTTCGGTAAGAGTAAGTGACAATCTATACTAATATAAAAAACGTGCAGAGTTTGCTTGTTTGTTTATTTGAACGCGCTAATCTCTGGAACTACTGGTCCGATTTCAATGATTTTTTCAGTGTTGGGTAGTCCATTTATCGAGGAAGGCTATAGGCTACTATTTTTTTTTTCAAAATTAGGGTTCCGTAATAAAATTGCTATGGATGGTATTATTATTATTGCTATGGCGTCTACCGTCCTCTTAATGCTCGATGGACTACAATTTATTCTGTGATATGTGATATTGTATCGGGGCCGTCACTGTATTAGGGTTGGAATC
The DNA here is from genome assembly GCA_009982885.2 of Hyles vespertilio. Lineage (NCBI taxonomy): Eukaryota > Metazoa > Arthropoda > Insecta > Lepidoptera > Sphingidae > Hyles > Hyles vespertilio. The sequence continues at coordinate 32,830,406 of CM042833.1, read as the reverse complement.
TTGGGATGGTGAATTATCTGAGTAAATATTTCTGCAACACATACATACATAAACTCATGCCTTTTTTCAGAAGGAGTAGGCAGAGGTGCCAGCGCTCCCAGTTCGCCTTGTATGTTCCGTGCCACGATGTGATTGATAGGTGGCGAGCCTATCGCCATATCGGGCACGAATTCCTGACTCTGGGCTGACAATGGATAGGAAAATTCAATATCACTTAATCCAAACCGAGATTCGAGCCCGAGACCTCAGCTTTGTAGTCGTATCGTAGAACAACTACGTCACCGAGGCAGTCTAGGTATAATACTCTGTCGCAGGATAACCAAGTCCACATATATATTATTCCGCTTAGGTTATGATAATATTATGTTATAATAAAGGTTTTCTTGAATAAAACAACAATGTCTATAAATATATGTATGTTTTTTAAAACAAAATAACAAAGTATATATATACTGCAATACTGCACATTCACATACGCGAGTTCTGAAAATAAAAAGGTACCTATGAAAGATTGGATCCGAGTCCGAACGTAATGCCTATGTCACAATAGGGAATATGTATGTATTTTTTTATTTTTTTTAATCGATTCTGTATGTTTTTACATTACGAGAAAAATAGAAGTCTTTGCAAACATGAACCAAAAGTACGAAAAATAAAAATAAACTGCTATGAGTTTCGAAGCATTTAAACCTCATTTTGGCGCCGTGACGTCAGCGTACACGATATCAACAACGTATAGTAGTTGTTGGATCAAGTTTGTTTCATTAATTGCTACAGTACTGTATACCTTCATAAAATAATCCATTTTTATAATAAGCAAAACAAAAATCAGCTCATAAACAAACGTAAAACAATACACCAAATAAGCTAAAACTTCCAAAGATCTTTTATGCTGTCCTCACTTTCATTTTCAGGTAATGACCCTGCATTTGACGGTTGATGTTTAGACGCCGCCTGTGAACGTGAGGCCGAGTGTTCGCCGTTCGATCCCCGCACCGAAAGAAATGTTTGTGTGGCCCACAAGTGTTATTGTGGTGTTATTTCTTGCTTCAAAAAAAAAAATGCGTGGCCAATTAGAAATGTCAGTTTTTAAGTACTTATTTCATCAATTTAGGGTTGATTGATTTAAAAAATATTGTTAAGGTATAATTCTATATCAATAAAGACTATAGAAAAAATATTTTTACTTACTTTGGAGTCTCATGCATATTCCCTATTACTGATGTGCCCGTTGTGCCCTACCTGCATAAGGTAAAACACAATGAGGCTACAGATGCAGCCATAAATGTAGCAAGCCACTGGGCCGGGAAACTATAAACATATATGGCAGAAGCAGAACATATATTTTGAACCATTGACACCAATGAAGATACACGGATTATTGCACTTCTCCAAGCAGAAGACTCAAGTATAAGGAGGAGCACTTTTAAATATAATTTACTAACTCTTCATACTTCTCCCCGGCAATTACTTACCTGGATTTATAGCCTATGGTAGGACACTTGCCAGAT